>CABFKP010001328.1:0-12183 GCA_901779475.1 Panagrolaimus davidi
ATCTCATTGTTATTTTAAATAATCCCTTTGGTTTTTTGAAGGCGTTCCTTTTTTTGCGCATTTGCGGCATTCATCGGTTTCGTTTTTTCCTTTCTCTTTTTTGTTTTTTTTAATTAATTTTTTTTCTACGAATCGATTACAATATGTCTTTGCCCCAATATATTTGTTGTATAATTTTTCCCCAAAATTATTTTTGTAATGATCTTAACTACTTCACATATTTTTAGTAAAGACAATACTTTTCTACTTCAATTTTTTAACACATTTTAATAATTTTTGTATTTTGTTTCATCTCCTAATGTTTTTTTCGTGTTAAATCCGTGCCTGTAAAAAACTTAATTTTTTTCAACGCTTTTGTTTCAGCAAAAATTTTTAAAATTGAGATATATTCCATCACTTTTTTTCTTAAGTAAAGCGAGTACTTTTGTACTGTTTATGCTGAAATATTTTTATTTCTGTTAACAACTATTTTATTTTTTGAATTATATTATAATTTCTCTTCAAAGTGACTCTGATCGGCTGTGTTGTTCCTGTTTTTATTCCATTTAATTTAAAACCTGTTAAGATTTGTTCTTAAATTCCTTTGCTTTATTAATAATGGATTATGGAAATAATTGGAGATTACTAAAAATTCAAATTACAAATATTCTAAATAACGAATATATTCATACAAGTTTTGAAACCTGCTATCAGCATGCTTATGCAATTGTAAGTTTTAAAACTATTGTTTAACAAATGTTTTAATATATTCTTTAAGGTTTTACATAAACAGGGAGAAAAACTATATTTTGATTTGGAAGAAGTTTTTAAAAGACATTTAATTGAAAAAGTTCGTCCAAGTATTATTAATGCTTCTGATTCTTTGAATAAACTTATTGAAGCCCGAAAAGAATTCTATGATTCTTTAAGATTAGTCCGGGATACACTTTGTTATTTCGAAAGAATTTTTATTAATCAACGAAGACGTCACTTTTTGCATATTATCAATCTTGGACAATATCTTTTTAATACAGAAATTATTTTAAATTCAAATGTTTGTGATCGAATGAAAATGGTTATGTCTGAAATGATTGAATCCAGTCGAAAAAGTGAAAATTGGTAAATATAATTTTTTTTTGTTTTAATAAAACACTTAAAACATTTTTAGGGAAGAATTAAAAGCTTCATCTAAAATATTACTTGAACTTGGAGATGGCAATCGAAAAATTTATGAAGAATGTTTTGAAAAAATATTCCTTGAAAAATCAGCAGAATTTTATAAATCTAAAAGCCAAAAATATTTAAAAAATGGATGTGAATTTGTTAAAAAAATTAGTGAAATTTTAAATATGGAAGAAAAATTTTTTCATTTTTTGGATCCAAAAACTTTGTCAAAATTAAAGAATATTTTAATTCATGAACTTATTACTTCCAATATTCAAAGCATTTTAAATATGGAACACGGGGGGATTGTTTATATGCTGGAAAATAATTGTACCAAAGAACTAAATATTCTTCATTCTTTAATTGACCGAATTCCAAATGGCTTAAATTTCGATGTCTCATCCATAGTTAAATATATCCGAGTTCGTTACAGCAAATTTTTGCATAAACTTAATGAAATTTTGGTTTCAAATAATTTTATTGATTATGTTGAAAGCTTACTCGATCTTAAAAATGAAACAGATATATTTATTAAAAAGTTTTTTAATAATAAGAATCAACTCAGTGTTAAAGTTCAACAAAATGTATGCCATTTATTAAAGCCTGATCCACAAATTTTTTCACTATATATTGATCACTCTCTTAAAAAAAATTCACATGAAAATGATATTTTTGAAGTAATTGGAAAAGCAATGGATATTTTTAAATTATTAGCTGAAAAAGATGTTTTTGAAAAGTTTGCTTGAATGATTTTGTTAATTGTTTTATAGCAAAGTGTTTTAGATTTTATAAAAAACATCTCGCAAAACGTTTGCTTTTTGGAAAAACTAGTTCATATGAAAATGAAAAACATTTCATTTCAAAATTAAAGGTAATTTCGTGATTTTTTTGACAAACTATTTGAAATTTGTAAATAATTATAGGATGAATGTGGTATTTCTTTTACTCAAAAAGCAGAAGCAATGTTAAAAGATATTGAAATTTCAAATGATCTAATAATCTCATATAAAAATAAAAACGCTGATAAAAATGAAGTAAGCTTTAATTAATTATTTTAAAATAAAAACCGACGTTTTACAAATTATAATTTTGTTTAATTTAGATTGATTTAAATGTTCAAGTTTTAACAAAAAGTTATTGGCCGATATCGGATATTTATTCATGTATTCTTCCAACATCCGCAGAAGTAGCATTCAACAAATTTAAAGATTTTTATTTTTCTAAACATTCTGGTCGAACTTTAACAATTAATCCAAATTTTGGTTTTGCGGATTTAAAAGCAACTTTTTATAAGGAAAATAATATTGTTAGTTTCCGATTACAGAATTACCGCAACTAAAATCAATTTTAGGAAGAATCAAAAATTTTAACAGTTACAACTTTACAAATGTGTATTTTAATGAAATTTAATGAATCTGAATTTTTTACTTTTGAAGAATTATTGAATCAAACAAAAATCAATGAAAAGGATTTAAAACGGGCATTGGAATCTATGACAATGGGAAAAGAATCTCAAAAAGTCTTAATTCGAACTGGTAATGAAAATCATATTGGTTAGTTCGATTTAAATTAAATAATAAATAATTTTTATAAAATCATTAAATTCCAGAAAATGCTGATATTTTCTCAGTTAACGATAATTTTACTTCAAAGCTAAATCGAGTAAAAATTCAAATGATTCCAGCAAAAAATAAGAAAGATAAATCTGAAGAAAATGAAATCTTTTCAAAGGTTTGCAAAAGACTTAGATTTTTAGTGTTTTATTTGTACCCTCTTAGATTAATGATGATCGAAAACATGAAATTGAAGCTGCAATAATTCGAATAATGAAATCTCGGCAAAAGTTGATCCATAATGAATTAATTACAGAAGTAACAAAATTACTTCAGCGAAGATTTTTGCCAGATCCGATGGTTATTAAAAAACGAATTGAAGCTTTAATTGAAAGAGAATATTTGAAACGGGATGAAAATAATTTAAATCTTTATCATTATATTTCTTAGAATTATCTTTATCCTTTTTGTTCAATAGTAACAGCGCGATGCCATTGTTTGTTTGTATTACAATATTTTTTTCAAAACTCACATATTTATTTTAAAAAAGGAGAAGAATTTTATCATCAAAACATAAATCAGAAATTGCAACAATAATATTTTACAATATCTTTTAACAACAAATGCCATTCTTAACCGTTCATTTCTTTCTTTAACTAGAAATAACTTTATTTTTTACATAAAATAAAAAAATCAAAAACAAACCATATCACGTTTTTTGATTGTTTCTGCAAGTTCACGTTTAAGTTTATCAACTTCTTCTCGAGCTTTATCTGCAGCTTTTTTAGCATCTTGCATTTTTGCATTGAGATCTTCGATTGAATTAGGATTTGACATAATTAAAAATAAAGTTTTTCTAAAAAAAATTATTTGAATCAATAAACAAACACAACTTTTTTCAATCAATAACAAAAAAAATGAAGAAAAAAGATCGGAGAAAAAAGGATATTTGCTTAAAAAAAGAAGAAAACCAGCTGCTGCAATCGACTCAATTGTTTGCTTGCTTGAGGCAGTTGAGCTTAAGTTGAATGAGCAAACACGTTGAAAACAATAGGTGCCCTTTTTTCTTTTATTACGAAAGTGCGGAAGTCGATTTTCTTGCTGAAAAACCATTTAAATAAATAAGAACGGTTTATGTTAATATTTAATGTCATTAGTAAAAATTTTTTTAGTATTGCCAGTAAGTGCTCCATTTTCTTGAATTGTAATTAAAATCATACGAAATTTTGTACATTGTTTTCAAAGAAATAAAACTTAAAATTAACATTCGAAAAAAAAGCTAAAAAATCTACAAATTATTCAAAGAAGTAAACTGACCGACATATTTGTACAGAAATGAACATCGCAAGTCAACATATGAAAAGGAGTTTTTTTTGCTTTCATTTTTCCCAATTTTGTAATTCACTATAAGTTTTTTTCGTGAACAAAAAAGAAAAGCCCCAAAGTTTAAAACTTTTTTCGATCAAAGTTTTTCGTTTTATCGGTTCTTTTTGTATTTGAATATTCAATATTATTTTTATAGCTTCAAAACCAAAAAACCTTAAATTATACGTAAAAGTTTCATTTTAAAAGAAGTATTTTACATTCTATTAAATAAAACTTATTTTGCATTCGAACATTTTTAAAAATTGTAAATCGTGATTAAAATAATAAATGCATTTTTAAAAAAGGTAAATATTTTTTTATTCTGGTTTTACATATTATGACTCATAACCTTTTTTTTATGCAATCCCTATTATAAATGTTAATTATATAGGGATTTTGAACACTTCCTGTTACATTCTTTAATGGTTCATTTTGTCATTTCATTGATACTTTTTTAATTCCTGTGATGGTTTGTCTCTTCTCGTCATCTGGTTTTTTAAATAACAAAGGGAAAAAAATTAGCCCTACATTACAGTTTAAGTTTAAATGACTTTTCAGCTGCATCGGAATTCATATTTTATTAATAATGTTTTTTTTTATGAACTTCAAAAGTTTTTATCATTCATAATCTTGATTAATTTTTTTAATAGCAAATAATGTAAAATGTGAAATTGGTATTTTGCCTCTAAATATATCCAAAAAAATAAAAAAGCAAAATACAGCACCAAAAACATTGTGAAATTTTGTGTCTTATTTTTACTTGAACAAAACGAAAAAAAGCAGACAAAAAGTGTTTTTTCTTCTTTGAAACATCTGCCTTTTTAAACATAACGTGAACGTATTTATTCGAAAGCGAATGTTGGCAATTCAAAAAAAATAAAACAAATAAACAAAGAAATAAAATATTATTTTAAAAATAAAAAGAAAGAGAGAAATAAATAACTCATTTTATTCAAAATTTCAAACACGTACGAGAAAATTCTATCGTATACTTACAGTACTCTTGGTAGCCCCAATGTTGCATTATCATCAGATGATCAAAGTTTTACAACACAACAGGTTTGACCCTCAATACAAAATAAGCCTTTTTAAGCCTTTTAAGCCTAGCCTTGGTGTACCCCGTCTGAAGCGCAAGGCTATAGAAAAGGCTAATGTTAAGCCCAGCAGTTCATTTTCTAAATAATTTATAGAACATTCCAGAACGATGGTTTCGAAGGGAAACCCTGATTTTCACGGTATACTGTAAGTAAATAAAAAAAAATCAGGAAGTTACAACTCCTCGAAACTTTTCGAACATATTGATATTTTTTGTAATGTGATAATAAAAAATTTAATGATATTTTGCTACTTTATGCTGTCTTTTTTATTTTTGTATTTTTGCATAAGTATTTATTATAAATGTTTTCAAACAAAGTTGACTTTTTATTTTACAATGTGTTTACATCTGAAAACGGTCTAACTTCTTTGTTGAAACTTCAAACTATTTTTAAAAAAATTTTGCTTGGAATAAAAACAAGAAGTAATAAGAAATAATGTAAACGGAGAAATAAAACATACATTTTTTAAATAATGTTCTGTTTGATATATTTTATCACTATTTTTCATAATTTTTAATCCTAAAACGTTTTCTTAATACGTGATTAATCTATTTTTAAGGTTATATATTTAAAATATTTAAAAGTCCAAAAAAATGACATTTCACAAAACCAAATATATTTGTTTCAAAATTGAACGGGCAAAAAAGCTGTCACGTTTTTGACGAAAAAATCGATTTTATTTTTTCGTCATTTTAGTTCGAGGCCTTAAAAAATGATTCATATCTATTTCTTTTCGGTTTTAAAGTCTTTCAAGAAATTTCTATCGAATTTTTTTGAATAATTTGGTGTTCTATAAAATAAAATTTAAGTGAAATTTTGCAAGTTTGTCTGAAAAATATAATTATATGAGATTTCACAATTTCAATGTAAATGACACAAAATCATTAAAATAAAAAAAATAAAAAACAAATTTGCTGAAAAAAAGTCAACGTGTGGAAAATATTAACAGTTTATAAGTTTTGCTTAAAATCTTGGACTTTAAAATAAGTTTTAAGCTCTGTACCGATTTTATATGAAACTGAATGCTTTTAATAAAAATTTTAGTAACATTGCCCATTCTATAAATAACATAATGTTCAAATGCTTTTCTTTTTTTTATTTTTTAAATAATGTTTTTAAAAAATTTCAGCTATGCGTACTTTTATTGCCAGTGTTCCATATCAAAAAAGAACGTTATTCATTATTACACAACCTAAGGAAAGTCAAGTTTTTATTTTATTCGAATTAAAAAAATCAAATTCATCCACAAAAATCAAATAAAGCAAAAATAATTACACATGTTAAAAAAAAAAAAGACCAGCGAAAAAATAGATTTCGACATAAGCTTTTTTTCGCCTTTCTATTTCAAAAAACATCAGTTTAGCTTTTTTTCTTTTTCAAAGAAATATTGTTTACGGCTGAAGCTATTGCAAAAAAGTTTTTTTTTGTTATGAATTTTTTCTCACACATTTTTCGTTTAGTAATTGAAAAAAAAAATGTCAGTTTTAAAAAAATAAATCTTTACTAAATATGTGCAGTTTTTTGAATATTTTTTTCAAAGATATTTTGGATTGATTCACACATGAAAGCTGTGTTTAAAAAGCTTTACAAAAACTACGTTCGTCCATGAAATTTTAAGGTATAAAATTAACAAGAGTCGTAACCACAATTGAACATTAATAATGATTTAAAAAATTTTTTATTAAACAAATAAAGTATTATCGTGAATTGAAATAGTTGTTTTCAGTATTTTGAATATAAACAAAATTTCAAAAATGTTTCTTATAAAGTTTAAAGTTGTTACTTTTACTTTTTTATTGGCGCACATTGTAAAAAATTATTATTTTAATAAATATTTTCTGTCTTTTTACAGATCTAAAAATCTCCGATCGACATTCTTTTCAATTCGTGGCTCCCATGTCTTTTTTCTTATTTTTTGCCTGAAAACGTAAGAAATATTGTTGTTTGTCCGTCGAACGAAAGCAAATTTGCGAAAACGCACAAAGAAACTTTTCAGCAAATTTTGTGTAAAGACGCAGTTTAATCAACATAAAAAATTGACTTGAAAAAGAAAACTTTTTTCTTAAAATTTTAATTTTTTTTTAATTTTTAAGACTCATTTGAAAATTAAAGACTATTTTTGTATTTTTATTTTTAAAAAATGGTTTGCCAATTTCGAAATTATAAAAAATATGCCCAAAGTACATATTTCAATTTAACACTATTAATAAGAAACAATGAATTAATTACTGATCAAAGAACATTGATATAAAAAAAAAATTTGTACTGTTCATTGACAAAGCTTAAAATCAAATTAAAAAGTTTCTACAAATTACTAAATAACAAAAACTTTGCGAACATTTTCAACTAAATCTCAAGGAAATATTTTCTTCAAGCAAATACAACTAATTTTTCATAATCATTAACGCAATTTGAAAAAGATCGTGTCCAAGTAAAATTTTATGAAATCCAGTGTCTCCACCGTTCCGTTCCGGAACGCCCGTTCTTCCGTTCCGTTCCCGTTCCAGAACGGAACGGAACTGGAACGGATGGATTTAGGAACGGAACGGAACGGGTTNCGGAACGGGTTTGGATTTAAAAAGAACGGAACGGAACGCGTTCCTATTGAGATTTCAGACGTTCCATCTTTAGTCGCCGAATTTCCTTCAACTCGTAAGGGTTCCCCCTTTGCTCATATTTTTGGTTCTTATTTTTTCAAAGGGTCCCCCCTTTAAAAAAATTTTCTTTTGGTTCTTTTTTTCTTCCGCAATTTAATTTGTTCGAAAAATAACTTGTGATCACCATATAGCTGCAACCTTCCCAAGCCGTGGTGTGGCTATCACACATGGGCAGGTGCTAGAGACGAAAACAAATTTTTGTACGTGAACCCCTCTTTTTTCGTTTGTTTTTCTGAAATTTGAATTTTTTTTAATTTTTCCCCCTTACGTTGCGTTTTCTTCTTCTTCTTACGTTACGTTACCCCACAAAATTTTGGCTTACGTGACTACTATACCCACTAGGGCAAAATCCCTAGTCTCTCCTGTTCTATTTGAAATTATCTTGTTATTTTTCTTTATTTAATATGAAAATATCTTCTTGTGATTGCTTTTAGTAATACACAATTTTAAAAAATTGGCCTCTCAAGAAATATTAAACTAAAATACACTGTTTCGAAAAAATTTTCATCCCCTTAACTTTTTTTTGCAAGAACGGAACTGGAACGGAACGCGTTCTTTAAAATTTTAGAACGGAACGGAACGAGAACGGGTTTGTAAAAAAATGGAACGGAACGGAACGCGTTCCAAAAAAAGTGGAACTTTGGAGACACTGATGAAATCCAAAAATGTGATATTTGTGATTGCCTTTTATTCTTTCAGGTCTTTGTTTCTTTTATTTTTTGTCATTTTTTTCTCTATGCAGAAACATAAAAATGTCAAAATGTGTCTATTGCAAAATATTTCGAAACCAAAGAAAAAATTAAAAGGCTTTCACAGCAAATTTTGTGAAATACGCATTTTATTTGAAACAGACAAATCGTTGAAAAAAAGAAAAACTATTTGTTTTCTGACTAAAAATGTTTTTCCTTTTTTAATTTTTTAGAAACGTTTAAATATTAACCATTGTTTTCAGTTTTTTGGAGCAGGTATATGTTTAGCAAAATGTTGTTAGTATTAGACTTTTTGCACATTATTAATAGAAAAAGATGGTGGAATGACAGACCGCAATAAGTTCAAAATTAAAAAAAGAAATATTATTCAAAAAAAATTTTATTTAAAGTTAAAAGAAAACACACTTAAAAAATTTAAGAATTAAGAAGCAATTTAAATCCTGCTGCAATTAATGGATTTTCTGTTTCATCATTTGTTTGTCCATTCATTGGAAAATCTTGTGTACATCCACTTTCACCGTATGGTGGAACTTTATGTTCAAAATAATATCGATGTGATGCAATATATTTTTTGTATTGGTCGGCTTTAAAAACTAAACTATCACTGCAAGCAAAATCTTCATTCTTTGGCGTTCCAAGGCATTCATAATAAATATCTTGAAATCCCATTTGCCCTGGATACCAAATCTCAATTCCATGATGATAACCTTCAACGAGATTTGTTGTAGAACATGCTCGACTTCCCATGGCATTTCTGGTCATATTATCCTTGGCACATTTGGGCAAATGTGGTACAATATCATCAGCATGTACAACTCGGAAAGCATAGGGTAAAATTTGATCAAATTTTTGTGCAAGAATAATATTTCCAACTCTTGGTTCTCCAAATGTCACCAAATGTATTCGGGAACCATCAGGTCGTAATCCGGTGACAACAGTTTTTAGTGCCGCAAGTGCTGCAAGAGCGGCTCCAAGTGAATGTCCAGTAAATGTAAAGTCATAATTCTTAAAAAGCTTTTGTTATTTTTATCGAAACAAAATTTATATTTTTCAGCAAAAAACATTTTTGTATTTTCAAATTTTAGCTAATACTACTCTCGAAGAAATTGTATCATATAAATAGTATAAAAAAGTGATTTAAAAAACGTCGAAAAATCAAAAGTTCACATAAATCTTTTAAGGAAGTAAAAATAGACAAACCTGAAACCTTGGATTTGTAAAAACTTGTTGAACATTGGGCCAAAGTACATCTAATGCATCAGCGAAATATTTGTTTGCCTGAAAATAAGTGAAAAAATAATGTAAATATTTGTATTCCAAAGTTATCACAAAATAAAAATATACTTTTTCAAAAAACATACTTTTTTAATGTCATCAAAAAGGAAATAACGGGAATTATTTTACCAGTTTTTCTTAAGGTTTTAAAAATGAAAATAAAACTTACTGATCCAGCATTAAAAAAATTAACTTTTGGAGCAAGTGATTGCCATCCCTCTAACAAAAGCTGTTGATCAGTTTTTGTTCCACGAAAAACGATATAAACTCTTCGTTGTTGATCATTAACTAATATATATGAAGCACAAGAACTTTTTGCAATATCACATACAAGATTATTTGAAGAAAAAAGAGTATATAAATATGCAGAATTTCCAAATGTTCTAAAAACAAGAAAATATAACCTTTAAAAAATGTTGAATTTTTACACATTAATACATCCTTGTGGTGATGTAGAATATGCCCCTGCTGAAAGATTAATCAATTGTCGAGCTTCTTTTTCATTATATCTTGTTCGGGGATAAAATCCATTTGCAATTGGAGCAGGAATGGAAGGAAAAAAAGTAAACAATAAAAAAATGACAGCACAGCTACTTTTTTCCAGCAGCAGCATGACTTTGATTTTGACTGCTTTTTTGTCAAACTTTAAAGTTACTTTTATGCGTTTTTTGATTCCACTTTTAATCCCAGAAAGTTTTCTTTAAATGACTCAGAAAAGTAAATAAAACAACTTTTGCTCTTTTGTTATTTGTGACTTAAAAAGTGCAAAGCGTAGAATTTTTTTAAAAAAAGAGAACTCTTTGATCTTTGACGAAAAAAAATGATGTTAAATGTTTTGTGAGGAAAAAAATATCTATTTTTGACGTTATCAAAAAATTCAGATATTCTCTTCAAAACAAAAATTGTTTCATTTAAAAGTATGAAGTTTGGGCTTTATTCAAATACCTAATGAACATTCGCAAAAGTACACAACAGAAAACATTTTGGGGTTAGCCACGAAAGATGTGTCATGTTACGTAACGTAGAAATTTTCTATTTTTTTCAATCGATTTTTCACCAGATCGTCGAATTCATCAAAATTTGTCAAGTGATTTTCAATTATCATGTTTTCTAAACAAGTTATACCAAATCTTTTTTCTGTTAGTTAAATTATTATAGAATCAAATAAAAAAATGCAATATTATACAAGTAAAATTGAAACAAGAACATTTTTAATAGTGCTTTCAGCTTCTGATTTAATAATTTTTTCGTTTATTTACTTAAATGTCATGTTTGTTTTTTCCATAATTATAAATAACTTTAAAAGTTTTTTTACACTAGTTTGATTTAGAAAATGTTCGCAAAATATTCAAAAAACAAAAAAAAAAGAAAAAAGACGTTATTTAAGACACTGAGCCTTTTCTGCTAAAAATTAAAAACACAGTTACTGCTTCTTTTTTTCTAACGTTTTTGCACGAAAAAATTGATTTTTTTGTTGACGAAAGAAAGAAAATGTGTTTTTTTTCAAATCATTTAAAAAGGTTATTTACAAATTTTTATCTAAAAATTTTGAATAATTTATATATTTTTTGCAAAAATTGCATAAATTGTTTTGCATGGCAAAAGTCTTTAAGGTTGATTGCAAAAAAAAACACTTTTAACGTAAAAACTATGAATCAACTTTTCACACTATTTATGTTTTGTTAAATTTTATTTATTTACAATATTATTTTATCGTTTTTGTAGGATGTCTTTTGCCCTCGTTTTTATTATTAAAATTGTCCCAAGAAATTAAACACATCGCTTTTACCGACTTTTTCACTCCGGGTGTGTAAAAACTTTGTGTAAGAAATTTGTTACTGTTAAAATGAAACCTTTGTCATTTGAAATTGTTACATTTCACATTCGTAGAAAAAAATGCATAAAAATAAATGTAAAATTTAAAGTTTCTTGCATCTTTCGAAATATGAATTTACAGCTAAAAAATCTCAATGAAAACGCATTTTATGAAAATAGCAGCCAAGTTTGTTGAAAGAAAATTGTTTTTCGTTTTTTGGCGATATATTTGTTGGTGACTTGAGATTTTTACAATTGCAAAAAAAACTGACAGTTTTACAAAAATATAAAAAACGGCATATTTTACAATTCGATTTTTTTACAACCGAGAATTTTAAAACGCATTCCGTCAATATTTTTTAAACGAGCTGCACAGCAAAAAAAATGAAAAATTTTTTTTTGTTACCCATGTTTTTGGCCATGCTTAACAAGCTAGAAAATATTACTTTTAACAATTTTTTTCGGCAAAATGCCGGATTTATCGTATCGAGAGTGCCGAAGACGGCATTTTTTCTTTTTGATGGGAATCTTTTATTTGAAATCAGTTTTTTCTGTCATTGCCCCCTTA
>CABFKP010001337.1:0-12181 GCA_901779475.1 Panagrolaimus davidi
CGGTACCGGGCCGGGCCGGGGCCGGGGATTTCCGGGTTTACCCGACCCGGTGCCATGCCTAGTCCATAGCAAAAATCTTAGAGCTGATTTCCTTCACTTTGTTGCTATTATTAAATCGAAAGCGTCTTTGTTTTTTTGCATGTATCAAGTTAAAAGCATTTATTAACTAAGTTCTTATATTGGAGTCTTTAAAAAAACAAACAGTAATTACGATATCAAAAGTAATTACAGTACGCATAGACAAAAATTGGTATAAATACAAAATTGTTATAATTTCTGTCAGAAAAGTTTTTAGAAGTTGTTGAAAAAGTTGGAGTTTTTGTTGAAATTTCGGAAGTGGCAACAGAAGAATACACATTTGTTGTTGTTTCCGTATCTTCATTCAATTTTTTAGTTTGTGATAAAGTTGTTAAATCTGTCGTTGAAGTAAATAAAGTTGTTAAAGAAGTTGTAGTGCTAAATTTCAAGGGTCCACTTATTTTAAAATTATTGCAACAAAATGTTGTTTCTTGAATTCCAGTTGAATATGGAATATTTCCATTCTTTTTCCAACATGGATTATTTCGAGAATACGAAACATTCAAATTTTTCATATATATACCATTTCGATGCATTAATTCTCCAACAATCACATGTTCATAAAGTGCTCCAAAAGAATTGTTAAAATTGAACAACATTTCAAATTGTTGATCAATGCTTGAGTCAATGTCTTTAATTGTGCAATTTACGTCTAATTCTATGCTATTTCCAAAGCAAATTTTTTTGTTATTTGGTCCGAAATCAAAATTAAAATCAAAATATGGAAATTTTATTAGCGTTAATTGTATATCGATGTTTGTTTTTTTAGTGGACGTCAGATTTAAAATATAATTAACGAAGAAATTGATAAAAATATTTTGTGAAATATCCGTTATCGTTGTTTGAGTTTCAAAATTGGTGCAATAATCTGGAAAATAGTTTTAGAACTGTTGCCAAATTTGCAAATTTTAGCACAAATATACTACCTTCATCATCAAAATTTGGTACATTTATATGTTCAAACTCTTTGCAACAACTTTTTTGAACATTTAAATTGTCAGGAGTTTCATAGATTTGAATTTCTGGAAGAAGGGAAACAATTACTGTAAAAGAGAAAAAATTGTGTTTTATTTTTTGTGCTTTCGCACTATATAGATATGCCAAATTATATAGTTGTTGGTTTTTAATTTTTTTATACCTAGTGGGACCAGATTTAGATATTGTATGTTTTCCTTTTTTACCTGGGAAGATCCGAACCCCCTTAACCAGGGAGAACAGTCTCTTGCAACCCGCAGGAGCACAGGCTGGTGGTAACCCGATTGGACCGGGGACGTCGCAGGTACTCATTTTTAAACTTGAACCGCCGCCGGACTCGAACCCATGTAACCTGACCGTAAAGGTCCCGAACTCACCCTTGGGTTTTGGCATGATATATAGCCTACGTGATAGGGCTGGTATAGAGAAACATTCATGCAAAAAATCAGCTGCGGAATCCTCATACCTGGGATTTAACAACAACAACAGCGGCACAAAATGCTCTTATTACCTTCAACACCAAAAGACGATTTTACTGGGCTTAAATTTTTTGGCATAATTCGACTGATTTATAGGTTTTCGACATCGCTGAACATGATTAAATACTTTTCATGTAGTATTTCCTTGCTAAATTTTGAGATACAGGGTTTCGAACTTTGTAAGTTTTTGTATATATCATTCTAAATATTTCATACCCTATATCTCGAAATTTAGCAAGGAAATACTACTTGAAAAGTATTTTATTGTGTTCAGCGATGTCAAAAACCTATAAATCAGTCGAAATTATGCCAAAAAATTCAAACCCTGTAAAATCGACTTTTGGTCTTGAAGGTAATGAGAGCATTTTTGTGCCGCTGTTGTTGTTGTTAAATCCCAGGTATGAGGATTCCGCNGTTGTTAAATCCCAGGTATGAGGATTCCGCAGCTGATTTTTTGCATGAATGTTTCTCTATACCAGCCCTATCACGTAGGCTATATATCATGCCAAAACCCGAGGTGAGTTCGGGACCTTTACGGTGAGCACGAAGTATGCGTACGAACCATTCGACTACCTAGCCGTTTTTAACGTTTAACCCGATTCAAATTACCTACCAATAATCGCGCTTCGGCACGCATTATTTTCAGTCAAAAATGTTCCATCTCTGCTATCAAAAATATATCCATCATTAACAAAAAAGTTAATTCCATCAGATACATCGTCAACTCGGTCAAGATAATCAAGCACTGCAAAGTGTATATGAAGAATACCATTAGGAAATGATGCAATACAGGGATTCTCATGAAAATTTTCCGGAGAACATTCTGCGATATTCACAGTATCGCCATAAAGAAAAAGCATAGGATACTGCAAATTAATTTCATCAAAGTCTTCATTGTCGATATATTTATAAATAAAATTTGAGACAATAATTTTATTGGGAAATGTTAAATTCGAGGCATCAAAAATAAAATCAATTTCAAAATTATAAGTAAACATAGAATCATGTTTTCCACCTACAGTATCAATGATATTTCCTGAATATGTCACACCTTTACATAATGGAACTTGTGATGCTCGGAGAGAATTGCTGAACAAAAAAACTGATACAATAAATTTAAGCATGAAAAAAAGCAACACTGAATAATGTTGGTCGAAAAATTATTGTTCAGTTTTTGTACAAAGTTTGTTCTTTATAGATAAGAAAATTTAAAAAGGCGTTGTAAAATATTAACGGTTTTTCTCCAAAGCTTTTCAAGAATTTTTCTTACACTTTTCTTCCACTTCTCATCATAAATTTCTAATTTCTTGTATGAAAGCTTTGACCAGCAGATACATCCTACGCATCAGCGGTGACTGTGCGTTTGTTTGGTGGTTGGTTTTATGGCGAAGCCAAAAATTGCAGTTCATTTTTTGATTATAATTCACTCGATGATTTTAAAAAAAAATTAAATAAAATTTATTTTGCGTTTAGCTTTTTTGCGGGAATTTTGGGAGACCGTCCCTGGGGGCGGGGTTTTCCCAGTCATGACAAAAAAAGGAGATTTGATCAAAATTTACAATTTTTAATACTGTAATCGTTATTCGAAGCATGATTTTTAAAGATCAATAAAATGAGGGACAAATATGAGGACTTTGCTCGAATAACAGATACTGGGCGATCAATGACTAAACGCAATTAACAAATGTGAATTTTGCATTTTTTGTATAACTGGTATCAGTTTGACAACCATGAAATATTTTACAAGCAGAATCAGAAAGTTGAAATTTATTTCGAGAGCATAAAGAAGACGAATCCTCACACGAGCCTTTAATTGGCAAAATTGCGCTTAAAATTTTAAAAACAAAATTTATTTTATTATAGCTCTAACATTACTTACCTGTGTTTATTAGTTTTAATTTTCAAACAAAATTTGCATAATGATTCATTTTTTGGGTTTACAGTTTTAAACCATACAGAAGCTGCTACAGAAAAAATGTCTTTGTCAGCATCATAATATCCACATCGGCTTTCAGAGTATGGTCGATTTTGTGATGAAAACTCTCCGCTGAAAGTCTGATATAAAGGAACGGAAAACGATTCAATAAAAATGCTAGCCACAATTATGATGGTCACCTTCATTGAAATATTTTCTGACTGCTAAATCAGAAAAGAAAAAGAAAAGTGTCCGTAATTTTAATAAGGTGTTATAATATTTTTCTTAACAGTACAGCGTCATTAAATCATTCTTGGGCACACCCTTAAAGTTTAAAAAAGATTAATGCTTGTAACTTCTTGCCAAAATTTTTTAAAAGATTAAGAATGCGGAATAAATTTTGCTGTAAATATAGGGGCAAACACACTACACCGCGTATGTGTTTGCCCCTATATATATATATTTTATTCAGGTCTCTAAGTACCAGAAAAGATATAAAAATAATAATTTTGCCAATTTTTATTTTTAATCTGCACGTCTCTGGCTTTATCTTTCCCAAAAATGTTTTTAAAATGATTAACGCCACACCTTTTTATTCTGTTAATCATGTTGTAATGCAGACATTTGCTTTAAGAATAAAATAAAACTAAAGATATACACTGAAAAAAGGGTGCATTTTTTTTCTTCTCCTAAACAGGATAGGAGTAAATATCGTCCTTTTAAGCGTAAATACCATCTTTTAAGGCGTAAATGTCAGCTTTGTGAAATAGGTGCAAATTTTGTCTGCGCCTAAACAAAAATAGGACAGTATGTACTCCTTTTAAGCGTAAATACCGTCCTATTTGAGGATTTTTTTGCCCTATTTTAGGAATTTCTGACATATTTTTTTTTTTCATTATAATGACGTTAGCGCTATAATCAATGCCAACTTCTTTTGGCGTTAGCTATGAAAACCGATTGAATCGAAAAAATGCTTTTTTAACCCTTTTACCATTTTAAGAAAGCTTCAACTTTTTTTTGTACCACAATCCAACTAAAAAATGAATAATTATTTTTGTTTTTTGATATTCCAATATATTTTCTTACATGTTTTAACAATGAAAAGCTGCAATAATCCTAATGAAACATTATTGGTAGAATTAAATGAAATTATTTATTTTGAAACAAAAAATTTTCCATTTACTCTTTTAAACACTGATACACAATATTTGTGCAATTTCTCTTTGGCAAATAGTACTGATCCTGAAAATGTTAGACTTTTGTATTATTACGGATTATTTGGGGACAGTTACAGCCCGAATTTCCGGTAAGTCAAATACTTTTCGCAAAACTATGGTCAAACCGCGCCACTCTTTCTGCCTTTTTGGACGTATGAGAGCGCGCGGCACGTTTCCTTTCATGTTTTTGCTGGCCATGAAAATTGCTTTTTTTGCAAAATAAAAATTCCTTGATGCTCCCTAGTATGATCAAGTGATCTTAATACTGTATAATACTGTATCACCAAGTGACCTTTTTGTTTACTCTGATAACAAATTATTTCAGCAATAATCGTGAATCTATTTTTGATATTCAAAGCAATCTTACGAATTTTATGGTACGCAAATATAAATATGAAGCTATTAAAGGATATTTTTTGTTCCAAAATATTCTTGAAATTGGATGCCCATTGGAATCTGTCACGGATTCATACAAATTCAGAGATGTGAATGATGTAATCTGTATTAGATCCGGTTTTGATATCCCTTATTATCGAAATGAATCATGTAAATGGAAGTTTAATACATCATCTGAATATGGATTTAAAGTTGTCATTGAAATGCTCGAAATTTCATCATTAACTCAATTTCGAATCGAAAATAGCACTGATTTAATTGTTAAGTTAGCCTCTTCAAGGGTTTGACTAGAAGTGTCGGGTGGAAAGATCTTCTTTTTTGAAGAAAATTTTCCAATAGAGTTTTTTTATTTTAGTTACAAAAATGGGAGAAATTAATGGGCCTTTTAAATGGACTTTCAAGCTTAAAATAAATCAGAAACTAACTTTTTTATTTTTGTAACAAAAGTTCGGATTTTTATACGGAAAAAAGAAAATCGATGAGGGAAATTCCCCAAATCGCAATTTTCCAGGAAATTGGATAACTCTGTTTGACATATTTAAAAAATATGATTTTAGTGAAAGAAGCTCAAAAACGTTTTACCCATATTACAATAGTGACAGCTCCATTACAATAACTCTGGAAAACAATTTTCAAAACTACTTTCTCGCAATGGAATTTCAAGCATATATTACTGTAATAAAGAAAGACGAAAAGAAAGAAAAAGTTTACTGTAATGTTACTATCAATATAGATGAAACAAAATCTCCAGAAATTGAATGGAGCTTAGAAGCATTAGATGAAGTTCTTTACAGAAATAATATATTTTGCACTTTTGAATTGATTATTCCTCCAAATTTCGATGTCGGATACAGAATGGGCAATAAACCAGATTTTGAAAAAGGTGCTGACAAAATTGGGTACCTAAATAGTGATGGAGATTTTGTTGAGCTGCATAGTGTGCACCTCCGTGAACGTTTTGAAGGCTTTTACAACGGAACAACAAGAACAATTACGTTTATGTTTTTTACCGATGGAAGCATCCCTTCTGAAGGCTTTTATGCTTACTTTAATTTTATACGTGAGTCTAAACTAATTTTAGGGTTACGCGTGGGGTTGTTCATTTCCTTTTCTCGGGAATTTTCAAATTTTTCATAAATGTAGACATTTAAGCAACCAGTGTTGGCCAAAAGATTTTTATTTGGCTCCGGCTCCGGTTAGGAGCTATCCAGATGCTATGTAATACAAAAATCGAGATTTTTTGACCCCCTCTCTTTCATGTAATATTAGGTAATAATTCGTAAACCCCTCCCCCCTTTTTTAGTATCCTATTATAAATATAAATTTTTTGGCAATTTTTTTTTACTTTTTTATTACTAAAAAAAGTTTTAAAACGCTAAATTTTGTCAAAACAGCTTGAAATGAATACATTTTCGATAATCACGTGTTTTATAATATTTAAAGCATCTTTGAGACAACTACTAAAAAAGTGGTTATTTTTGGAAGTTAATAAGTTGTTTAACCAAAAACTCGTCAAGTTTTTTTTTAAAGTATTACAGTAAACTGGTAAAATTTACCACTATTGGCAATTTCGGTTAATTAACTTGAACATGGGTTAATCAAAATTAATTCACTGGTGAATTACACAACACTAGGCGTGGCACCGTAAACCCCGTAGATGCCCGTCCCGACCCGATCCGGATAAGGGTCGGCCGGGTTGAGCAGAAAAAGAAATTGTTCCGGTGCCACGCCTACGCAACCCTAGTTACGCTCCTTGTGTGTCTAGTATTCATTGGTATTTGGGGCTGTCCAGATATCACATCATACAGAGAGGGGGGGGGGTGTTAACCATGTATGAACAAACTTTGAAGTGCGGCATGAAATCAAAGTGGAGAGGAGGGGGCCTCACAAATCCTGATTTTTGTGTGACTTCATATCTGGACAGCCCCTTTCGTCGTGAAAAAAGTATATTATATATTACATTTCAGCTTGTGCTTGTGCCGATTCGATTGCGATATCAGAAACAGAAGCTCAATTTGCGTTGATGAAATATGGTTATCACATTTGTAGAAATATAGAATGCAGTATTCCAGTAGACAAGAAATTATTTTGTTACAAAATTATAATAATTATTTCAGATAATACCTTTCCCCCCAAAAGGACATATAAATTTGGAAATTCTTTACCAAACTGATACGAGTATCGATCTGGAGCGCCCCAATGTTTTTGATTCAATTAAAATTACAACCAACAACAATAAAACAGCTTTCGAATTTGGCGAATACGATTTTGGGCAAGAAATGAGTTATGAAATATACTTAAACGCGGAAGATAAAAACGTATTTCACATTTTTACCACTACAGAAAATTATGCTTACACTTTGAACATTTATGCATCCATTCTGAAAAAGCGTAGGTTTTGCTTTGATCAGTTAAAATATCAAATCTTGAGTTTAGTTCCACGAGTTGATGCCAATTTTGTGATTGATGATTTCAATTCGATATTTGTTGTGGATAAGCAATTAGTGTATTACTTGTATAATGGTATTGCCAGCATTCAACTGTCTGAAAATTTAGTAAGAAAATTGAATTTTACGAAACCCAAAATTTTATTTTAAGGTTGCAGAAAATCATAATTTGACCATTTATTCAAATAATTTGAATGCTTTGACGTATGATCAGTTATATGAAAATGGAAACTTTTCCGCACTTATATCACATGAAAAGTGGTACGTTTTTGGTACAAATTACAAAAAGTCTCCATAGTGACAAAAAAAATGAAGAGTGCTTTAAAACTCACAGGGAACCTCCAGAAGTGCCATACCGCTTTCCGGATGAGTCATACCTTAAAATTTCCCCCCTAGGCCACGGATAAACGTAATAAAATATTTGGGGTGATTGGGAAGTGGATATCGCTTAAAACGATTTTTTGTTTTTTTGGACTTAAAGGTGGACCAAGACAGGTCAAAAATTTTGAAAAAAATTTTTTCATGTAGATTTTTTCATGTAGGTAAATAAGCACCTGAGTCTCAGGTCCTGATAACACGATTCTGACATTTTTTAGCTGATATAAAGCTATCAATAAGCCACAAAAAAAATTACAGTATTCGAAAAGAATTTTTATGTTAAACGCTTAAAACGGGTTTATACCAACTAAAAAGTGTCATGTTTTTAGTTGTTTATTTATCTATTTCAATCAAACCCAGAAAAAAAAACTTTTTTGAGTTGCCTTTGTCCTTCCTGTGGGTTTTGGTAAAAATCACTAAAAATTGATTTTTATAAAAACCATTTCCGAAACACCCGAAATATTTTACTACGTTTGTCAGTTGCCTAAGGCGGAACTTTTGGGATATGACTCATCCGGAAAGCGGTATGGCACTTCTAGAGGTTCTCTGTCAGTATAACTTTAACTTCCAGAAGGTGCGCTTCCATAATGAATATTTTTAGTTTCATTTCGAATACGTTACATGCTTATAAATGTGAAACAAAAGGTTCGAGAGTAGTCATCAGTACTGTTGAAAGTGACCCAGATTGGACCGAATTAGATGACCTTCCACAAAGATATTTTGCTTTTCAAAGTCCAAGTAAATTTTGTTTTTTGTCTTATTTTCTTACACTTTAATTATTTTAAGAAAGTTATGGTGGATGTCTGTATAACAATGTGTATTTAACAGAAGGCTTACCGTATATTTTAATTGCAGCATTATCGATTTCAGATGATCCATGTATTATTACAATTTTGACAAATACAAGCTATTTTGTTACAAATTTATGGACATCTTCAAGATATGAAAATGTTAAAATTTCAAGCGGTACAAATCAAATGAATATGATCTATGAATTCAAGTAATAATACAAGTTTTTAAATTTTTTTAAATAATTGAAAAAAAAGCTTTCGGGAGCAAAATGGCTCACAAAGGAAGGTCAGACAGATTTTTCGGTTTTAGTATATAACATATTTCATGTGATTTCTCATATTTTTAAAAGTATTCCTTCAAAATATTAGCGGCCGGCCCATAGTCATAAATGCAATTTTAAGCTTAAATAAACATTACTTGATATCGCGTGCTGCTTATATAAAAAATGGATAATTTTCGAGTGTTAAAGGGAGAGTCCCAGATAGACAGATTCTTTTTTAATATACAAGTTGCTTGCGTACGGTGGTGGAATGAATATGTGTGTGCGGTGTTGCGCACGCTTGCATTCTTTTTCACTGTAGGCAAGCAGCTTTTATATTCAAAAAGATTTTGTCTAACTGGGACGCTATCTTTAATATTCCTATGAGATTTAAAAATGATAGAAAAACTTATTTTAACTATTAAAACAAATAATTGACCCTTAAAAAGCCAGAAAACATCAATATTGTGCACTTTTTTATATAAGGCTTCATTAAATGATGACGTTTCAAAAAATGGGGGTCAGTCAAATGATGACGATAAGCTCAATTGCGGCGAAGATCAAAGTGTTTATGATGACGAAGGGGGGGGGAGGGAGTTCAAATTCTTGAGAATTTTGATAACGTTACCACTGGATGAAGCCTAAGTAGCAGACAATATCGTGTGCTATTTACTTAAGCTGAAAATGGTATATATGGCCATGGGCCGTTAATAATTTCCAGGAACACATACATGAAAAATCACATAAAACATGTTTTGGCCCCAAACCGAAAAAACCTGTGTGAACCTTTCCTTGTCAGTTTCCGCCCATTTCTTATCATCCTAAACTTTGAAAAGTTTACCTCAAAACTGACAAACTAAAATATAAAAATTTTCAGCAGCAAAACAATGAATTCAATGAATGATATGATTTTGACATCAAAAGTTTATTTCGTAACAATTCCGAAAGGAACTGCATTTACAATTGAATTATCAGAAATGTTGTACAATAATAAAATTTTAAATGTGGACGAATATCCTTACAAATCGGTTATTCCTTCAAGTTCTTCTGGAGTATTCACTTTGGATGTAGTGATGAGTACGTTCTCATGTGTTTTCCTATGTTTTTATACCCTTCAGCTATTCTTAATTAATTTTTTTGCTATTTCAGATCTTATGATAGAATGTTCGCCAGCTTATAATATCAGCAAATACCCAGCAAAATTTACTTTATTAAATATTTCACCTAAATTCAAATTTTACCTTTATTCATTTTCGACGTATGAAAGAACTCAACTTAAATACACTGGTGACACCATAATCGTGGAGAATGATTTTATACAATTTTTTTGTAATTGGCATCCTTGTCGATCGTCACCTTGTAAAGCATTAGTGTTTGTGGAAACCATGAACACTGACATTAGTTAAATTTAAATGCTTAGAGTTTTGTTGCATTTCTTTTTTTGAAGAGTCAAATACATATAAGAATCTACATAATTATTGCATAAATTCCAAAAAAGTAAAACACAAAGATGCTAATTCAATGGTAGTAATATGTGAAAAGATTTTTTTATACAAAACGTGAATAACAAAAGTTTTTCAAGTCCATGTAAAAATGGACACTGCCAAATAGCATAAAGAGGTGACAAATATTAACAACACATTTAAAAAATATTTTTCACAAATTGCAAAAAAAATTATCGCTTTTTATGCATTTTTAAAATTTTTTATGTGTAAGTGAAAATCATGATTTTTAAATACCTTTCTTAAAATTTCGTGGAATCGACAGTGAAAAATGGCAGAAAATAAACATACTTTCTGGTCAAATTTGATAAATTTTATTGTTTTTGTATGTGATTTTTTCAAATTTGCTTATCAAATATGAATTTATTTTGATTGTATATGCGTATTTCTTCTCGGCACTTGGAAAAAAATAAAAAGAGAAAACATAAACGTTAAAAATAAATGGCAAAAAAATAAACCGGAGAAAAAATATACTTTATACATCATCTTCACAAAACAAATAAATTAAAAAATTCTAAAAAGTTTTATTTTTCTAATTTTGAGTGGAGAAAGGAATAAATGGTTTTGAGTTCAAGGGGTCTCAAAATCTATCATTAGAAAAAATAAAAATACTGTAACACGCCCATAACTTCACAGGTTTCTATTGAAATTTGCACAAAGCTCTATACAAATGTTTTCACCCAAAGAAAATATTTCGGGCGGGAGCTGAGGGAGTTTAAAAGAGAATACTTGACTAGAGCCCTAAGGTGCAACTTAATAAAAGAAATAGACTTTAAATAAACAATAAGTTGATTTTTTATCCTAAAAACTGCAGAGAACGACTAACAAAAGCCAGCAAATTTTTCTTCTTCTTCTCATTGTTAAATGTTTTGCAACCTTACCTAAATCACTCTTTATTATTTAAATATAAAAATGGCCCAATCAAAGCAACTTCATTTCAAATCAATTTCTTCCTCAAAATTGGTCATTATCCTATTTAATTATTGATTATATTACAAAAAATCCTTCAAATTCAAAAGCCTGGCAAAAATTGATTCAAAGCTGCAAATATTTTTTTGCAAAAAACCCAATTCTGGCTATTGAAAGCTTAAATATAACTGTAGAAAAAGAAATTCGGTTAAATGAAGCGGAAAATAGTATAAACTTTACAAATGCTAAATGTAAATTTTGGATTACTGATAAAATTGACACCAGTAATCCATCTGTTTTATTGTCATCGTTTATTCCATATATTTATCAAGTCGATATAAAAGATTTAAATTTGAACAACCAAAACATGCCATTTAATGAATTTATGTTTCTTTCTAAAAATGTTGAAAATCTCACATTAGAATATTCTTGGATAGAAATTGAAGATGGTACTGTTGTTCCATTGGAAGAAATAGTTAAAGTTCTTCCAAAGCTTGAGACTATTTGCCTGTAAGTCAATTTTTTAAATTTTTTTTAATAGGCTCTGTGCAGATATGACGTCATACAGTGGTAAGGAGGGAGGGGGTCACCACCAACATGACTTTAAGTGACGGGAAAATTGAGAGGGAGGGAGGGGTTCGGCCGTATTATGACGTCATTCATGAGTAGTTTTTGTTTCTGATAAAAATTATAGATTTTATTTAATTTTGTGTTATTATTGTAAATCATAAATTTTTACGTTTTTTGGAAAAAGCAAAAGAGAACACATTTCCATCAATAGTATTGCATCACTCTTATTACTTCTTCGTATATGTGTCTTTTCGAACGAAAAAC
>CABFKP010001345.1:0-30386 GCA_901779475.1 Panagrolaimus davidi
AATTTTTAAAAATGAATATTCATATAGTATATGTTTTACACACATATTTTACAACAACCCTTTCATTCTTGGCAAATTCATACTTAATTTTTTTGATACTTAAAAAAACTCCATCAGGAATGAAAAGATATAGTAACGTTTTGCTACAAACTTGTATTTTTGATTTACTTATTTCTTTGGTCACATTTTTAACAATGCTTGTAAGTTTTGAAAACACATTTCTTAATTTTATATTACAATTACAGGAATGTGAAACATCAAATGGTCGATTTTTTATTCGAATTTCAGCCCCATGGTTCCCAACATATGGATATTATCCGTGTTTCGGGCTTTGGTTGTTTTTAATTAATTTAACTACAGTATATTGTATTACATTTATACAACCTTTATTTCGATATTTTCTCATTGTACGGTAGGAAAATTTCGGAAACTTCAAATTTAAAAAAAATTGTATTAAAACGTGTTTTAGAAACACAACTTTAACATCAACAAAAACTTGGATGTTACATCTTCTTACTATTTTTACTGCTGCTATATTAAGTGCCGAATATTCATCTTCATACTGTAGAAATGAAGAAGATTTAACATTTAATTCAATTTTAAGTAATATAAATCCATGGAAATTTGAAGAATCATTGAATTCATTTCGTTCAAGAGATTTGGTAAAACCATGTTTTCACTGTTAAATTTTATAATTATTTTTAGATGAATATGAATGTCATCATTTACATTGCTTCCCTAACTATTGTTGCTTCAGCGTGTAATGGCGTTTTTGTATTTTGTACATTCAAAGTTGTTAAAAACCTCAAAAATTATTCATCAATTTATTCAAAGCAGACTTTAAAAATGCATAAAGAATTAAATCGAAAAAGTTTATATCAGGTAAATTTTATAAAAATTTCGAAAGTATAAATGAATAAAATTAATTTTCAAGATGATTCATCCGATGGTTTCTTTATTAGTTTTATTAATTACATGTGCTGTAATTTATTTTAAAGAAAATAGTGGTACTTTACTAATTTCATTAATGTTTATTCAATATATAACAATATTAAATCCAATTATTACGATTTTAACAATTCAAAGTTATCGAAATGCTTTAATTAAAAAGAAAACATCAAGTTTAGTTTCAAAAACGGGACAAAGTGTAGTTCCGTTTCCGCTTCCGTAATTTTGTAGCCTCTCGAGGAATTAAATTTCTATTTCATCATGTTGTACTATATTGAAAAAAGCATGTTTTAAAACATTCAAGTAAACTGTTCATTTTACCAACAAAATTATTATTATTTAAAAATATTTCTGTCTCTGCCATTAAATTTAAAACAAAAGAAACCAAAAGAGAAATGCTTGGCACTAGTTTTTTTGTAATATCTGGAAATTAGATGTGTTTTATCTTTAAACATTAAACATAGCGTCTTCCAAATTTTAAAATTTAATAAATTACAAAAAACTTTTTCTTTTGTTTTTCCCTCAAATTTATTTTTTTTTCCTTTTTTATTCCTTCGTTTTTTCTTGATAAAAAACAAGTTTATTTGACAAAAACTGATAAAAGAGTCTTATTTTTGATCATTTTGATATAAATTATAGAAAAAACTTATATTTTATCAAAAATGTGTCTTTAAAACGAAAAAAAGGAAATAGTTGATAAAAATTGCTTTTTAAAGACAATTTTTGCACCCATTTTTCTGTCGTGAAATTGTAAGGTAAAAATCTCAACCAACTTAAAAATTAAATGACTCAACATTTATGAGAAATAATGAAAGAATTGAAATCAAGTAAAATATATTTTTTATATTGTAAGAGTTTAAATCAAAGTAGTATATAAGCAAACGACTTTTCTTAAAATGTCGTTATATCAACGTTAAGACTTTTTATTTAATTTGTATTATTATCTCTTCTTATTTAATTATCACAAAAATGTGTGAATATGAAGATCAACTTCGTGCCATTCAAGAAGCAATCGAAAGAGAAGAAGCTGAAATTCGCCGAAGAGAAGACGAAATTAGAGTTCTTGAGGCTGCTCGTCAAGCTTCTGGTTGAAGTAAAAGAACGAACTTGTAATTTTTTTGCTCAATTTTCAAGTACTCTATTTTTATAGAAGTTTTAAAAAATTTTAAATGCTTTAATTATTTGTTAAATGTTGTTTTGAAAATAAAAATATAAAGGAAAAGTAATAATTTCTGTTCCGCATGAAATTTGGTATTATTAATAAATATCCACGACAAGATTCTACTATGTTAAGTTCCAACATAATTAACTTTAAACTCACATGAATTTTTGTTAATTTGCATTTGTAGTTTTTTAAAAAATACCGAACATTTTTTTGTAAATTAAGTTTCATTCCAATAATCTTTGCTTATGATACTTTGCTCTTTTGCAAATATTAATGCTAGAAATGCAACAAAAAATTTGATAAAAATATTTTATACAAATCAAAAAAAAAGAAAGTGCTACAAAAAATCAAAATAAAGAAAAACTAAAAAAAATAAAAAAGCTTTAAAAATTATTCTTTTTCAGGAAATAACGATTTCAGAAACTCATTAATTGAAGATTCAACATTTTCATCAGTTGAAGGTTGAGAAACATTTTCAGAAGTTTGAGTTTGAACGACATTTTCATCAGTTGAAGCTTGAGAAATATTTTGAGGAGATGGCGATTTCTGATTGTATTTAGATTTTTTCATCCATGGAAGTGGTTTATTTAAATAATATTCTTGTTCAATTCTTCGACGATTATTTGTAAACCAATTTCGAATTTGTATTTTCGTAAAACCAGTAATATTTGAAAGTTTTTGGATATCTGATAAAGTTGGATATGGATGATGAAGATTTTTATTCATCCATTCTTGAAGTGGCTTTGATGATTCTCGAGTTACAGCTAATCGATATTCTGGTTCTTTTTGTAGTTGATAAGATGGTGGAGATTGATATGGTAATGACTGTAGTCGATAATTTATTGATTGTTGATTTTGTAATGATTGAAAAATTGTATTTGAATTAAAAAAAGGCATTTTCGGAGATGAAAGTGGTGAAGGAAAATATGAGCTTTGAGGTATTTCAGATTTAAGATTTTGATGAGCAGATAAAATTTTTGATACCATATTTTCAACCTCTGATTCTGAAACTGATGGCGATGGAGTTGTTGGAACCTAAAAAACAAACTATAAAATAAATGAATTAATAAATAAAAACCACTACTTACATTTGATGGTGGAATTTTATAATCCATTGATAAAGATGGCATTTGCCGAAATTGTAAATTATTTGTAATTCCATTCTTAAATGCTAAAGATTGCAAAAACAGAAGTTGAGAAATTTGTTGATTAAAAGCATCCATTTCAATTTGGGATAAAATTTTTAAAAATAGAAAATAAAAAATGAAAGCTGGTAATTAAAATAAAAAAATGAATTAAAATTTGAAGTTGTACAACAAAATTTTTGTTTACGCAACCTCCAAAAAATTTAATCAATACCAAATATTTGTAAGAAATATTTCATCAGTTGTAATGGAAAAAATCAATGCCGCTATTAATTCTTTTTAACTACAAAAAAATCGTTAGCTGTTGACCTATTTTTACAAATATTTTTATGATTGAGTTCTGCTTTTTTCATTCAAGCGAAGATAAAAGAATTTGTAAAAATTAAACCTTGTATAACAAAAAATACATGAAAAAAGCATGGGTTGTGAAAGGAATTTATTTTCTATTTCAAAAGGAATGACTTTAAACGTTTCACAAATTTGCCGTTGTTTTTTTGTGAAACGTTTGAAGTCAAAGAAAGTAAGTAAAAATAATTTTTTCAAGTTCCTTTATGAATAAAATATCGTTATTTAGAATGTTCCTGTTTTATTACCATCACTTTTTCAAAGTTAAATATATATCAATTTTTCTGTTTTTTAATAATCTGTTACTTTTAAAACGATATTTTTTCCCACTTTTAAGTTTAAAAATTTAAAAATCGAATTAAGTTTTGAAACAATGTATCTTGCTTTTAGCACCAAAGCTAACGATCATTGTTTGCAACTGTTGCAATTGACGGAAAAACTTGTGTGCTGCAAAGTTCCTTTAAAACTTTTTAAAAAAACGCAGCCATATTGCATCTCTCATCGATTTTTTTTCCTTTTCGCTTTTTGTTAGTTTATCTTTACGATTGCATTCAGCTTAAAAGAGTGTTGTCGGTTTTTTTTTTGAATATTTGAAAATATATCTACAGAAATCTAATATTTAAAAATATATAGTGAAGCACACATATGTGGTTATCTTTTAATGGTAATAAGACATAGTGCAAAATTTTTAACTTTTCCATCTCTTTCCTCTTTGGCTGATCCAGCTTCCTCGAACATCTGGCTCGGGGACAGCTGCTGATCTTCACCTGTTAATGTTCATGTACATGCATTGATATAATAAAGGATATACTTAAGCTTTGGGGGAATGAACACCGAACTGGGAGAGACGAAGGCCTTAACCTTTATAAATTTTTCATGTATCTTTAGTTATTAATTTATTGCTTTTTACATTTTTTGCTGCAGTTTTTGATTTAATTTAGTCATTTCAAGAGCAGTAATTTCGATTTAAGAAAATGAAACGAAAAAACGAATTTTTTTATTATTATTAATGAGATTATTATTAAGCATATTATTATGAATTAATTTAATTTAATATAAATTAGTTCGAGTTCTTGTTCCAGTTGCCAATCCACTAACTCCATCAGCATAATAATCAGTAAAATCTGGGCCAGCAAGGGTTCGCTGCGTGCATGAAACAGCAGTAAATGCAACCAAATTTCCGGCAGCATTTCTAACTCGATAACCAGCAGATGTACAAAAAATTGTTACACTTGTTCTTGTGACCCCTGTTGAAGACGCAACAACAGTTGTGCCGGATAAAAATTGAAGGATTACTTGATCAACACTCATTCCACGAGCACCAGAACAAACAATTTCTGCTGTTAATGGACATTCACCGCGTTGAATTCTTCGAAGTACTGCACATTCATCCAGTGCTGCACCAGGGGTCCCAGGTGGGGCAACTTGTCGGGGTGGATTGCCAGTTGATAGCGGGGGGCAACATACTGAAAAAATTTTTAAAGTAAATAAATGTTAAGAAAAATCAGACGTGTTAAAAAATTTGCATAAACATTTTTTAAGAAACGTGATGATCCTACTCTTCAAAGGTGACTCCGAAGTTAGCAAAAAATATTTTGAATTTTCTTCCATGCTCAAAAATGTCGCCAAAAAATTAATTTAACTTACATTGTGTAGTTGTTGTAATTCTTGGAGTTGTTGTGGCAAAACAACTTTGTCCATATCTGGCACTATTTACAAGTATCAATAAAGTTAACAATGCTGACATTTTTTTAAAATAAAAAGTTTTACAAAAAAAAATGAAAGTGAACCGCAATCCAGAAATAAAAAAAGAAGTCAGACAATCTCGGATAAATTTTAAACAAATAAAAAGAAGAAGATTTCGCTTTCAATCAATTTCATTTTCAATGCCCCCATTTTCTTTTTTTTTGTTATCACTTTTTATCTCTCTTTTTTCAAGTTTTAAATTCTTTTCTGTTTTAATTTTAATTGAGACTGAAAAAAGGATAAAAATAAATTATTGAAAAACGAAAAGATTCTCTCCGAAAAAAAAGTTGAAAGTTTAATTCATAAAATTTTAAGTGATGCATTTGATATGTAATATTTTTTTTTATTTTTTTAAAAAGCAAATAATTTTTTATAAAAAATATTTTAAGAATGTTATTACATAATATTATTGTTTCACTCACTTACATTTCGATAAACATTGTTTACACTAACATAAATAAATTAAAGCTAATAAAAAGCATCTATGAAAAACTTTTAAAAATTGATGATTCACAGATAAAACATAGCATAGTACAATTCAGGATCACTTATAAATATATAAGGTATTTTCAATCGTGTAAATACATTTTTTGCCAAGTAATACCTTCTTTTTCAATTGAATGTTAAAGCATTCATTCAATCAAAATAGTGCTAAAAAATATTGTTGCTGGAAAATTTTTTTTGGAATTCTATATTTTTGTGAATATTATTTTAAATAAAAATGGGTGACGATCAAAGAAAAAAAGATGAGGAAGAGCGAAAAAGATTGGACGATGAAATTCGGCGGATGGAAGAAGAAATTAAAAAAACTCAAGAAGAGAATAATAAAGCTGAAGAAGCAAAAAGGATTGCAGAAGAAGCTCGTCGAATTTGCGAAGAAAATGAAAGAAAGAAAAAAGAAGAGGAAGAAGCTGCCAGAAAAAAAGCTGAAGAGGAAGAAGCTGCGAAAAAGCGTCAAGAAAATGGTCAAAAATAAAATTTGTAAAATGTTGTTTTTTAAATTTTTATTTGTTAAAATTTTTGGTATTTTTTTAATTTGTTAATTTATCTTTGTATTTCTCATTTAAAATACTTAAATAAAAGCTTTAAGAGAACTTTCAATAAAACAAAATTGTGATATTTTCATTTCCAGCTCTAAAAAAACATATACTGTAACTTTGGAAAATGTCGTCATTCACAATAATATTAAATTAGAAAACGGAAACAAAAATTTAAAAAAAAACAAATGTTTGATTCATCGTTTGTATCCAGCGTTAATTTTTTTCTAGACACTTTGAAAGTGACTTATTACCGTAATCTAATTAACAAAGTGACAAAAAGAAAAAATAATTAGAGGTGACAAAATTTGTGCTTTAATTAAGTGATAATCATATGATAATTCTTAACTACAGACATAAAAAAAATTAATTAGACTACTAAAAAAACGAAAATAATTAAACCGTGATATAATTTAGAGCAAACGAAAAAAAATTCTACCGAGGTAGTTTTAAATCATAAATAAAGAAAGACAAAAAGCATGGTTGAAAAATCTCAAACAATGAAAAAAGATTGATTTTCTTGTTCCTTTTCTTTAACACTTGCAGTTGTGGGTCAAAAAAGATTTAAAGCAAACATTTAAACTGCTTGTGAATGAAAACATTCCCTGCATTTTACAAATATTTTTTCTTAGACGCAAAATTTTCAATTGAGAAACAAAAGAAAAAAGTTGATTTGTTTATTTTAAAAAATAAGAGTAGCTTGGTTTCTTTTTTTGAAGAATTGTCAGTAGCTTTCTCTTTCAATTTTTTGTTATCAGTGAAGTCAAACTTAATTTCAGCTAATAAAACAGTCGTATTTTCTATCATTTTGATCAAAATATCTGTCGAAATTGTCTCAAAAAAGTTATAAAATTGTTAAATGATGTTTTTTAAAAAGCACACATTTTTCCACCCTCTCATTTTTTTGTCTTGAAATTCCTTTACATTTAATAGTGATCTGTACAAATAAACCTTAAAAAGCAGAAATGAGTCATCAAAAATTGGCGGAAGAAGCTTTTTAAAGCAATGTAAAAATTACTGTCAAGACATAAATATTTTTTTTTGGTGTAAACCTTTTTCTACAAAACAATATAAAAGCATTTGATTTTTCATTAAATAAAATTTGTCATTGCTTTGATCACTTATTATTAAAAGCAACTGTTTTATCTAATTACCACATATCCTGATTAACCGTAAATAAACATGTCTGATAATGATGATGAAAAAACCCTCGCCATTCAAAAAGCTATTGATGATGAAATAGAGGCCATCAAACAACGAGAATATGAATTATGGCTGCAACAAGAAGCTGCACGTAACTGTCCGGGAAAAAATGATTAAATATTTTATTTTATTTAATGAAAGTTGTTTTCATTTCTCTATTTTTTTTTCTAATAACATTATATTTAAGATTACGGACTCATATACATTATTCACTGTGGTAATGTTTTTTATAAAATATCAAAAATTATCATTTTTTGTTAAAATTTAAAGCTTTAAATCGTGTTTTTTTGTGACCCTTTGTTTTTCATTTGTAATGTTGTAATAATAAATTGTTTAAAAAACTTAAAAAACGTTTTTCACTACAAACGTTTTAATCATATTAATTAATATCAATTTTAATGAATTTACAATTTTCGTAGGAATTGGTTTAATTAATTAACTACATAAAAATATTGAGGCCACGAGACTTTTGCATTCAGAGAAAAAATCTCATTAAATTTTTCCATCATTTTTATGGTAAACGCTAAAATTCTCTAGGTAAAATTAATTGCATCGTTTCTAATTTATTTTCAAATTACAAAATAAATATAGCCTTAATTTTTAACGTTACCAATAACAATTTTTTCAATAGAAAACCCCGCATAAAAGATTTCAAACGTAACACTTTTATGAAAAAAACAAGACAGTTTTCCACCCATTTTTTTGACATTTAAAACAACTTTCATTTCCTTAATTTTTTTTCTAATAACATGTAATTGCCATTTTTTATGTTGTGAGTTTTGAATAGCCTTTTTTATTTAATTTTTTTATGTTAAATAAAAGTCCACGTTTTTAAAAAAAAATCAAAAGTGCAAAAAATTAATAAAATTATTTACGGTTTTCTCATTCACTTCTTTTTTTCGCTATCATTATTCTTTTCGCAGACGGTAATGTTAAATAAAATGGTGTACTTTCATAAATACATACTCTGTTTGAAAACTATAAAAATTTAATTGTTAAAATGAGCACTTTTTCTGTTTCATTGCTTTAATTGCCAAATTAAAGCAATGAAACAGAGCTTAATTTTTTGTTTTTTTGATTTCTTTTTCAAGAAGTTATGTCTGTCTAATTTTTGTCTTCCAAAAAGTTAAAATGAATTTTTTTTATCAAAGAATTAGTTTTTGGGTTTTAGCATCTAACAGTTGCTTAATTTAAGTTGTAAGATTTTTTGTTTGGAGGGTGGAATTCGGAATTTTCGAATTCCACCCTCCCCCTTTGTCATACAAAGAAAATTCCTCATAAATCACCACTTTTCCCTCATTTGGATGATGCCATAGGACAGTTCCTTGTTTTGCAAATTTAATCACAGGAAAAATGTTTGTTATAAAAAACTATTTCAAAATCTTGGAAAGTAGTAAAAGCGATCAGTGTTGCCGAGAAACGGCGCCGGCACCACTGAGTTGTGATTGGCGAGTCTGAGCATTTAAAACATTTTTGTGTCATGTTTTTTTTCAAGTATTGCAGCTTAGCAGTTACAACAAAAAAAGCTAACGATATGCAAAGACATCTGCGACGAAAGCATAAATCTGTTTATAATAGTATTAAAAGTGCATCTAAGGTATAAAAAGGCTCATTGGTTAATCATATTGTGAAGCATCACACTGCTATGGACGATCTTTCATTTTTTGATAAAATTTCAACATTTGCTCATAGTTTAATAAAAAATCGTCACTTTCGGGTACTCTATTTAAGTTCATCGTCGTTCAGCATTATATAATTTTTCAGAAGCTTCCAAAAAAATTTTTTTGTACCTTTTTTATTATTTTTATTTATTATCCGGCACCACTTGGCACCAGTGCCATCGGCGCCGGTGCCAGCAGCGGTGTTTCACAAAAATCGGCAACACTGAAAACAATCTTTAATTTTAGTTGTAAACTTTTCCCATTTTCAAAGACCATCTTTAGTCTGCTTTTACTTTTACAATATTTTGCTTTTTAAAAAAGTTTCTTGGTATTTTTGTTTTGCAAAAAAAAGTAATAAAGATTCAAAGGCGCACATTTCCATCTTTGTTATTGCAAGGCATAAAACTTTTTATTCAGCGAAAAATATGATGATGCTTTAATACCAAGTATATTTAAAAAACTGAAAATGTTGTTGCAAAATTTTAAAAAAAGTGTGATTTAAGCTTTGTATCCTGCGTGGGAAATAGAAAAAACGTTTCCTTGAATTTGTTTTTTTTTCTTTTGTCAGCATCAGAATTATACTTTATTATATATCTAAAAATACGTTTTGTTGTTTTGTTGGATCACAAATTATAAAACATTCTTTTTTTTTCAAATTTACCTTTCTTTTAATTGCAGCAATTTTCATAAATTTTTAGTAATTATAAAATTTTTTAAACAAAAACAAATTATTTAATTTTGTAATTTTAAAAATAATTATTTCCATCCTTTATATAATGTATTCAAAGAAAGAGGTGGGCCTCAAAAAATGTGAGATAATAATTCAAAAAAGTTTTTTAGATTATTTTCTATTTTAGTTTTGGTACTTTTTTGCAAAGTTTCATTGTTTGATATAAATTTTTTGTTTTAATTTTTTTAAAGTAAAATACCGTAATTCGAAAAAGAATTTTTTTCTATGTTTCGTCATAGCAAAAAACTCTGCTTCGTTTTTCCTAGACTTTCTCACCAAAAGTCTTTGTGAACTTTAATTCCATCTGGCATATTTAATTGGCATTATATAAAAATAGTAATAATACCCTTTTATCTTTTTATCCACCATTTCTTTGAAACACTCAAACTTTGTTTATCCCCAAGTTTTTCGTTAAGAAAGCTTATATTTAAATTTGAATAAACAGAATTTGTCGTTAGCATATGATTAGAACCTTGGCTAATGCGTCATAGTGTCGCCTTACCTTTTTTTGAAATTTTTTAAAAAAATTCGAATTTCAAATATAAAAAACCCGATTATTTCCGGTTTCCCAAAACTCTTAATCACATTGTGGGGGTGCCTGTTTACCATCTCAAATATAGAAAAGCTTAAACAAAAAACCACCTGTGCTTCATATTTATTAATTTTAAGTGTAAAGTGTAATGAGGAACACGCACACAAAATTAATTTGCTGTGCATGTAGACCTTTAAACCTCCCCCAGATTTAAACATGGAAACCCATCAAGACAGCCATTATATTTTTTAAGTTTCATTTTTTTACTCAAAAAACCCATTTTAAACTTTATCACATGCGATAAATGTCGTTAGCAAATAAACTTTAACTTCTTACAGAATCATTTACTTTCGTAAGAAAGTACATTCCTTTCCGTAAAAAACTTTGCTGAAAAAAGCTAACAATTAAAATTGTTTTATAATTATTTTAAGTACATCTGAAACCTCCGTAATCCCAGTATACAAAGTTGAACAAAACAAAAATAACACAAAATTTGTTATTGTATTTTTAAGCGGAAATACTAAGTACATTTCTCCATTCTTTTACCACGTAAATACGATAATTTTGTTCTCTCTTTATTTTTTTTTTATTTTTGTTCTAAATTTTGTTTTTTTTGTATTCACAAAATTTAAATGCATTAAATCTGATAATGTTTTAAAGTTTGTATTTCAGAATTGTATTCGTGTAGTCGTTCCATTGCTTAATCAAAACACAAATTTTATAAAAACTCTTTTCAGAAAATTTGCTTTAGTTAAAAGTTAACATCATCCTTGTTTTTCGTCGTCGTTCAAGAATGAATCTCCATGAAATTTACATTTTGCATACATTTTGTACTGCTGGTGTTTCGGTCATTGCAAATTTGTTCCTCATTTTTTTGATATTTAAACGAACACCATTTCAAATGAAAACTTACAGCAGCGTTTTATTTCAAACTTGTACCATCGATCTTTTAATGGCTTTTGTCTTTTGTTTTACACTTATTGTAAGTTTACCATTCAAAAACTTTAGCTTACTAAAAATCAAAATTTAAGCAAATCGAAACAAACAATGGAAAAATATATTTGAGAAGTGCAAATCCATTTTTCCCTTCAACCGGATATTTTCCATGTATTGCAATTTGGTTATATTGGACAACTTTGGAATGTATATTTTTAAGCATGTTTGTACAAGCTGTTTTCCGGTATTATCATATTGTTCGGTATGCTTAAACTTAAAATATGTTTTTGCGTTTATGTTGAAACAACATATTTTAGGTACACAACAATTCCATCATATAAAACATGGCTTTTGCATTTAATGATTTATGCCATCAGTGGATTTATCACAGCTCCATATGCATTCAATTTTTGGGAAACTCGTTACAACAGTGCTTTAGCTGATATTGATCCATGGAAATATGAAACATCTCTTTCATCATTTCGTTCACAAAATTTGGTAAGCTTAAATTCATGCACACCCCCATTAATCCGTTATCATAATTAAAAAATTACAAAAAAAAATTCATCTCCATAAACTTATTCGGTTCAAAATGTTGAAATACCTTAATATTTGTGTTTTAGGCAAATTACACTGTAATCGTTTACTTTGGTGGTTTAGTACTTATCACAACATTTTGCGATGGAATTTTGGTATTTTGCATTTATAAAATTAAAAAATGCTTACAAAATACTTCAACAATGTATTCAAAACAAACGCTACGAATGCACAAAGAACTCAACAGAAAAACATATTATCAGGTAATATTACTATACCCTTATTTACCATAACACAAATTTACATATTTAAGCTTGTTGTTCCAGTTTTTTCATTTTTTGTTGTTTGGTTTAATTCAACTGGAATAATCCTTGGGCTATTAGCAAATGATGGAATTGTTTTAATTTCAATGATGGTTATGCAATATATAATTGTATTTAATCCACTCATAACAATTTTCACAATTCGAGCTTATCGAGAAGTTTTTTTCAAGAGGAAGGGATCAGCTGTTGTACGAGCGACATCATAAAAGGAATAAAAAAGTTTTGACGTAATTATACTTTGTATTTTTTTTACTTTCTTGTTTTAAAAAAAACTATTTAAATTTCACATGATTCAAACATTTATGATAGTATTAATTTTTGTTTCGGTTTTTTTAGTAATTTTATGCCCCCGCCCCTAATTTTTGTTTTTAATAAAAAAATGTTATTTACAATTTCTATGTTACCATTTTTAATAATCGAAACCGAATAAACTAATAATATCAAATATACTAACTTATATTATTTAATAGTAACAACGAAAGGCTATTGGATTAATACAAAAAAACTTGTTTCAACAATTAATTTTAGTCGGGAAAAAATTTTTTAGAACAAAATTTACTGTAAAATATAAAAACATTTTGTAAATATATGTTTTCACCAAGTTCAAAAATAATGTCAATATCTTCATTTTCATAATCTTGAGATTTAAAGATATTAATTCTTTCCATTTGAAGTTCATAAAGGTTACGTTTTTCTGCATACATTTTTAATTAGCAGCTAAAAATTATCAACATTAAAAATTAAGCAACAATGTAAAAAAAATATAGAAAAGCAAAAAGGGTCTAAAAAATGCGAAAAAAACCTAGAAAAAAATTTGTTTTACTTTTTTAAAATTAAAATGAAGAAATTCGTGTCAAGAATCATACACAATGTAGTAAGGCTGCTGCAGCGGCGCAATTAATTAAAGTTTGTTGAAACCTTTTTTGGCGAGTTTTTTAATTAAAAAAAAATAAAATTTTACATTTTTTTCCAGAATAAATTTTCTCCTTTTCTGCATTTGCAACAGTTTTTTCTATTAGTAATAATTACTAATGTTTAAGATCTCAAAGAAACGATTACATCAACTTTTAATCTAATTTTTCTGATAAGAGCATATTTTCATATTATGGGACTACAGTAATCTATTATATCTCCTTCGAAAAGCCCTTTTAACAAAAGCATCCTTCGTTATTCTACTTTTTTCTTTGACTAATTTGATATTGCCTCGTTTCCAAAAAAAGAAAATAATTTACTCATAACTTTTTTTGTTCTATTTTGTTATCCATTAAAAATAAAACTTGTTCCTTTTTTTCAATCTCGTATCCCAATTATTTCGCGTCGAAGGATTCTTTTCAAGTTGAAAATTAACAAAAAAAAAAAAAAAGTATCTCTTAAAAACAGTTCACGCAAAAAAGGAAACACTAAACTAGTTTGTAATAAACACAAAAAAGAATTCAAAATCCGATTTTCTATTATAATTCATTTTTTAATATAAAACAAATTTTTACATGAAAAATGAGTGAAAGAAAGAGGGAAGGCGGCTTTTCAAGTATTTGTGTTAAATCCGTAAAAGGAAAATAAAGGATATAAAAAGGATTTCTGATATCTCAGATTTCGTTCATAATTAATAGAGTAAAAAATGAGTACGAAAGAAACAAAAGTTATTGTTGGAATTGCTGCCGGTTGTTCAACGTTAGCTTTGTTGGCATGTTTAGCTGTTATTCCAAGTCTGTACAAAACTATCAACAATATTCATGATGAAGTTCAAGATGGAATTCATGTTTTTCGAGTTGAAACTGATTCAGCTTGGATTGAATTAATGGATATTCAAATATCTCTTACTCCACCAAGTCGCCCTCGTGAAAATCCATTCAATTCAATCTTTCGTCAAAAACGGCACAATTATTCAAAACTTCCAGCGTGGTGCCATTGTGAACCGGTAAAACTTAAATGCCCATTAGGTCCTCCTGGCCCTCCAGGTTTAGCTGGAAAACCTGGAAAACCAGGAGAAAAGGGAAAAAAAGGTGAAGATAATACAAGTACACATCCACCTATAACATGTCCACCACAAGATTCAAGCTGTATTAAATGTCCAGCTGGCTCACCCGGACCTCCTGGAGAAGACGGTTAGTTGAAGTAAAAATTTTTTTAATAACATTTGATAATTGTCTTTAGGCTTTCCTGGACCTCCTGGACCTAATGGCAAAAAAGGTGAAGATGGCAAAACTGGAAAACAAGGACAACCTGGACCTCGGGGTAGATTTGCAGCTTTTTCATAACAATAAAACTATTTAAATATTTTAGGGCCCCCTGGTGATGCTGGTTCACGTGGTGAAAGTGGCCCTGCAGGTCTTCCAGGAAAACCTGGAAAAGATGCAAAACGTCAAATGTCAAAACCTGGAAAGAAAGGCCCGGCTGGAAAACCTGGAAAAACTGGCGATGCTGGTCCAAATGGAAAACCAGGTAAAGCTGGAGATGAAGGGGCTCCAGGTGCAATTGGTCCACCAGGTCAACAAGGCAAGAAAGGCCGTGATGGTGAACCTGGAAAAGACGGTGGCCCAGGATTACCTGGTAAGTAAATTTATTGCCAAAGCTACTAAAAGAAGGAAATTTAAAAATATAAAATTGGTTTGATAAATAAATTTTGCAATTTTTAGGACACGACGCCGCATATTGTCCATGTCCATCGCGTTCTGCAGTTTTTGTTAATAGATTTTATTATTAAAAATCTTTTATTTTTCCGTAATTTTGGTAAAAATATGTTCTATAAAAAATTACAGTAACCAAGTTGTCGGAAGAATTGCAAAATAGATTACAACCTTTTATTAATTTTTTAATAAAACTTAAAAAACAAAAAAATTGAATTTCTAAAAAAAACTGTATTAAAAAATTTATTAATATAACATATTAATCATAATAGACCAATAACGAAAAACAAAAATTTTCTGTTCTCAAAATTACCGTATTGGCTATCGTGTAAGCTTTTGTCAATGTTGTATAATATGTATTGGTTTACTTGACAGTTAAAAACTACTGATAAGAATTTTTACAAGTAACACAATTTTTTTTATTGTTTTTAAAACATTGAAAATGATATCAGCAACTTTTTGCTGCAAAGAAATTTACACAGGGGGTGTTATTTTCAGCCGTGAAATTCAAAACAAAATTTTAATGAAACAAGTCAATTTCAAAATAATTTGATTCAAATCAAAGTAAAAAGAGCACGTAAAAACTGTGAGGTCAATGACATGAATATTGTCACTTTTGTATCTTGTAAAAACTTTGGTACTATATAAAAAGCAAAATGTTGAAACTTAATTTTTGTATTACACTTGTAACTTAAAAATATTTTCTGTTAACATTGTATTTCTGATTGTTGATAACTGTTGAAGATGTCTGATATGGATAAAGAAATTCAAATTCTTGAACAAAAAATTCGTGAAGAAGAAGAAGCTATCAGAAGACGGGAAGATGAATTGCGATTACTTGAAGAATTGCGTCGACATTGTTGAAATTCTTTTATGCTAAAGTGATTTTAATGAATATCCATTATTTCAATTGTCATGATTTGTTTAACTCAAGGTTTTCATGTTTTTGTATTTAACGTAATTTATAAATAAACTCATTTTTATATTTGAATATAATGTTTTACTAAATACCTCGTATTTAAAAATATAAGATTAAAAAATTAAGAAGTTTAAAAATTTAATAATTTTCACTTTTATAATAATACGAAAGTTTAACTTTTTGAATTGTACCTGAGAACTCGTTATTATAAGCGACGTTTATGAGAGTTTTACCCTTATTTGAATTTTACAAACTTTCAAATGTTAAATAATTGGTACTTAAAGTGTAAATTAGGAAGTTTGTGTACTTTCACCTAAAACAGGTGAAAAAAACTTTTTAATGGTTTATTGTAGTTTTTTCATATTTTTATTAACGACCTTTGGCTGAACAAGTTTTATGTACAAAAATAACACCAAATGTTTGTAAAATTGAAAAAGCTTTTGACAGCTGTATTTTATTTAATTAATTTTGTTCATCTTTAAATGGTATTTTAAGTAGTATTTAATAAACAGCATGGAGGCGTAAGAAAAGTCTTTTAAACACCTGTTTATTTTTTAACAACAACTTTTAATAACTTTCATTCATTCATTCTGATTTTTGAATAAAAAAATGTTAGTGAAAAAAGAAGAGATTTCATCTCCTCTTCCAATTTATACAAAGGAAGATTTTCTAAATTATGGAAATCGTTTGCATATAAATATTATAATTGATATTATTGTAAATGGCTTTGCTGCTTATATCGTTTTAAAACATTCAACCAAAACTATGGGAATTTATAAATATTATATTTTATCGACAATTGTTTGCGCATTTTTATTAGATTTTCATTTAACTGTTATTTATGGACCTTTGGCGCTAATTCCAACTCCGGTTACCTGTTCTGCTGGAGTTGTTGCAAGAAATTTTAATGCGTTCTGGGGGAATGCAATTCAATGGGTTAGTTTTTTTTTGCAGTAACTGCATTTTAGAAATCGACATCAAAAAATAGGGCGTTAGAAATTTTTGTTTGGAACTATCGAAAATCATTCAGGGAAATTATGATCAGGGAATTCCACACATGTCTTTTAAAAATTTCAAAATCAATTTTTTAGGCAACAATTCAATCACTTTTTGCCATAACTGGTGGCTCAATTATGTGTGGCTTCTTTTATCAATGGGCATCCCTACAAGGAAATGTAGAATTTTTTCATTCCATTAAAGGTGTAATAATTCTTATCTCCGCTTCAATCTTATATCCTCTTCCATCGATAACTCTATTTTTCATCTCTTATGATCATGAAGGCTCAAAAGTTTATGTAAAAGAAGAATATCCACAATTTTATGATTTATATATTTCTGTTCCATGTTCTGCAACAAAAACTAATCTCCTTGGGGCTTCACAATTTTTAGCAATTATAGTTGAGGTATTAGCAATTTTTATTGTTGGAATAATAATTGCAAGAAAAATTGGTAAAAAAATTGATTCAATGAAACATATGCTATCACCAAGTACTTTAAAAGCTCGAAAACAGTTACTAATTTCATTGGCATGTCAGGCAATTATCCCTTCAGGATTGTTGGTTGCTCCAGTAATAATGTTATTTGTTGGAATTTTACTTGAAATTGCCCAATTAAACGGTAATTTTTTTTAAAACAGGAGTATTTGTTTATAATTTCAAAAAACTAAAAAACTTTCCAAAAATTTCAAAGTTAACGAAAATGCCAATGACAAATAATTATGGCTTAATATAATTGTTTTTTAGTTATGTCACAATTAATTGTTCCAATGATTGCTTTTCATTCAACGGCAAATGCCCTTTCAATTATTTACGTCATTACTCCGTACAGAAAGGCCGTAATTAGAGGATTTAAAACCATAGTTGGTATTAAATCAGAAACAAAAACTATAATAATTAATTCAACAGTTATTTTGTAGTAATTTTATGTTATATGTGAAAAAACGTTTATCGGCATTTTATTAAATACAAATAAAAAATTTTAACAAAAAAAATGAAATTTGTAATTAAATAAAAAAATAATTAAAAATTGTGTTAAAAGAAGGATGCAAAACGTTAAAACACTTTATCTGATTTATAAATTTTTGTAATTTATAAAAGTAAACTATTTGCGTTTTATTTTAATTTAAAAATCCTTAAAACGAAAATTAACTTTGCGCAAATAAAAATTTAAAAATTTTCAAAACATTTGCTACTCTTTATTTATTTTTGTCGTTAATTAGAAACCCTATATATATATTTCCATAACTTTGTTAAAATGGTAATTAAATAACAAAAAAACAAATTAAATTGACTAAAACTTTTCATGAGATCTGCAGTATCAGAATCGTTTCTACTTTATTCAATGTATTCGCTTACAGGAATACGGAATACTTGTTAGCTTTATTTTTTCCCATTTTTCAATTTAATAATTTCCCCATAAAATTTTTGTTGGTTATTTACTCGATGGAACAATTGCCGAAACAGTCGTTACATTCGAGTTTGCTTTTTTACCAACAGTAAAAAGAATAAATGTCAATCTGTAAAATTATAATAAACAAAAAATGAAATATTTTAAAAACTTACTGATTTAAAGTATGGCATAATATCCATGCAAATGATGATGTCATAAATGTCATTAAAGGACTTTCAACAAAGTGAGAAAAAACATGGAATGTAAGCATCATAACCAAATAAAATAATGATGTAATAAATGCCTGAAAATCTTTTGTTATTGGTTTGAACTTATGTTCTTATACAAAACATTTTTACGTCTGTCATACTGAAGCTATATTTATTTATTTATTTTTTAGATATACCTGGATAAGAAACCGGATATCATGTTTTAGTGTTGATGATGAATTTTTATGAACTCCAAAATGCAAGTATAAAAATGTAATAATATCACAAAGTAATGAAGTAAATAATGTAATAGTGATACTTATAATATCAACAAAAATTCCAATACCACATTCTTCATTTCGAACATCCCAAACATAAAATTGAGTATTAAATAAATAATTGCATTTATACCAAAAGAATGGTATAATTGTTACAAAACTTATTATTGATACAATTACAATTAACATTTTTGTAACATTATTAGTAAAAAATGTTCGATATTTTACAAAAAATACAATTGCCATAAATCGATTAATTGATTTTAGCAAATGTAAATACTGAGCATTGTAATATAAAAAGTTTTTAATAAAACCAAGAATTAAACCAAAAAGTCTTTTACCAAGTTCTTTATCGCTAAAATGGTAAGTTTGATTTTTTCGTCGTTGCTAGAGAAAATTGCATGGGAAGGAAATAAGCAAAAAGTTAAACCCTGGAAAAAGTAACCTACATGAAAATTATTGTTGATGTCCATAAAATAAAAATTAGTAAAACAATTCCTTCAAATGCACTACTTGCTGCACAAATATAACCATATGCATTGTGAAGTAATGGCCTTTTATAAATTATACACAAAGATATAACACTACAGATAAAACCAAAGCTTCCAACCTGAAAATACAATTTTTTATTAAAAATTTGCATAAACCAAATCTTACAGTAAGAGTTATCAAAAACACTTCAATGTCAAATAAATCTGCCATTTTTAAATAGAAAATTTAAAACACAACTGTTGAAAATAAAGTTTTTTTACAACACTACCTGTCTTTTTGTGAAAGTGTTAATTTTAGTTTATGTAAAAATTATAATTATAAAACTTTTATAACCTTTTTGGAAAAGATGGCAATAAAAAACTTATAAATAACATTTACCACAAAAATTAAAAAAGAGTTTTTATTTTTAAAGTTTTCACAAAATTACGGTTCAATGAACTGCAAATTTTATAACTTTTCTTGCTTAAATAAAACACTACGATTATTAATTTTTATATAAAGATATATGCTTTTGTGTATTATATTCCGACTTTTGCTCTTTATTTTACTGATGAGAATGGAAAACAAAATAAAACAAAACAATTAAAAAAATGACAATGAAATTTATTTTTTAAAAGGAGTACAAACATGTTTTTCATTGAGCAACAAGAAATCATTTCCATCATAATTTTTGCAAATTGTTGCAGTAATAAATTTTTTCAATTCTTTACATTTGACACAACATAAAATTTTGTGATCATCATCATATTTAAATTTGTAGAAATTGGTTTTATCTTTTTGAACTTTAACTGCTGGATTACCATTTTCATTAGTTTCTTGTTTGAATTCATTGAAAATCAGATTCCGTTCTTTAAGATTTCGAATTTCACACTCATGTTTTATATTATTAAATTCAACAAATTGTTTTTCATTTCCAATCTTTGCAGTCGCAAATTTGGTTAAAAGCACGCAACCACGGCAAACAAATTTTTGTGTTTGCTTATGAAAACTGTATTCATAAGCTAAATGTTTATTTTCAGGGTTAAATACTACTAATTTATGATCAGCTTCACCAGCACCATTATATTGAAGAATAAAATTTTCATAAAGTTTTTCTTGGGATTTATAATTTTCTGGATCATATTTTTGTGGGATACAAACATGTTTGTCCAAAGAAAGTTCAATCATTTTTTGAGAATTTTCTATTTCGATGGGTTTCGCAAATACAGTAACATTTTGAGCAGCACATAAAAGGCATTGAAAAAAATTTCTTTTGCTTCGCCAAATATATTCAAATGCCAATGTTTTATCATTGCTATCAAAAATGATTAATCTTTTATCCGGTTGTCCATCATTGCCAGAATGGAGCACAAATTCTGAAGCTGGAATTCTTGTTGGAATAAATTTTTCTTTTATAAATTTTTTTGGAATACAAATATGATCATTTCTCATTAAAATTGCAATTTCTTCATTTTTGTCATTTTTACAAATTTTTGCAAAAAGAAGTTTTCGCTGTAAGCTGCATTCATAACATTTAAATAATTTATCATGGTTGCAAAAAGTATATTCATAGCAGAAATCTTTTTTATCTGAAGTAAATATAACCAGCTTTGCAGTTGTTTTTTCATTTGATTTAAAGACAATAAAATTAGAAGTTTGATCAACAAATTTTTCGGCTTCATATTTTTCTGGTTTACATTGATGTTCCTTATCATTTAAAGTAATGCATTTTTCACCATTTTTATCTTCAAAAAGTTTTGCAGTTACATAAAGATTAAGCTGTTTACATTTTAGACATTTGTATCGTTTACCTTGTTTATTGTAACCGTATTCATAGCAAAGTGTTTTATCGCTTGAATCAAATAAAAGTAATTTCCCATCCAAGACACCAGATTTATTTGGGCGAAGTTCAAAATTTGAAGATCGAATAATTTTACTTTCATCAATTTCATGTTCTGCTTTATCAAAAAGTCCACTAAATTCAAGAATTTCTATTCCAGATGCTTTAATCTTTGAAGCATTCAAAGGTTTGCAAATATGCTTTGTAAAATCATGTTCAAAATATTCTTTTCCATTTTCATCTTTAAACATTTTACATGAAACATACTTTTTATACTTGCTAGTAGCTTCGCATACTTTGCAGACAAATGTTGTTCGACATTTTTCATAATAAACCATTTCATAGCAAAGCTCTTTATTGCTTGGATGAAAGATTGCAGCTTTAAGCAATTTTGGTTCATTTTTTGAACGAAAAAGAAAAAAATCAAAACATTTTTCAGAAGCTTCATATTTTTTAGGATTATATTTTCGTGGTTTACAAATATGCTTTTGATCTGTAGTTCGAAGATACGGATTACCAGATTCGTCTTTGCAAAGGTATAAAGATCCTGGGGCTTTTTTATTCTTTTGCTTTCCAGCAACAGAAATGCAAGAAGCACAATTGAATCGATTTTTATCTTTTTCTTTAGCACATACAGTATAAACATAACAGAATTTTCTATCCTTTGAATCTGTAAATACAAAAATCTTTGGAATACCGGTTTTTGTGTTTTCCATAATTTCAAAATTCGATGATTGAATAATAATTTGTTTCTTTGGCTGATATGGTTGTAATTCACAAACATGTTCAACATTTGAAAGACGAATATATTCTTCCCCCTCAGCATTTTTAAAAGGTTTTGCAAAGGTTCGATGATTTTTTGCTGCACATCCGTTACATACATAAATATTTGCTTTAGCTGAATAATAATAAGTATAACATAAATTTTTATTAGTTTTATCAAAAATTATTAAACATTTTTTTTCTTCACCATTTTTGAGTTTCGTAGAAATTTCAAAATTCTCAGATAAAATAAAATCATGGTATTGCGAATATTTTTCAGGTTCATATTTTCGTTTTTCACAAATGTGTTCATTGTTTTCCAATTCGATGCATTCATTTTCAGTCCCTTCATGGCACAATATTGCCAAACATCTCTTTGGAATACAACCTTTACAAAGAAATTTTTTAAATCTTGAATCATATGAATATTCATAACATAAATTTTTATCTGTTGAATTAAAAATAAATAACATTCTTCTTTTTCCTCCAGGATTTTCAAATATTTCATAATTTGGTTTTTTCAAGACAGAAATTTCGCTGTAATTTTCTGGAATATACTTTAGAATTTTACAAACATGGGTAGCTTTTTCCATTTTTACATATGCATTTCCATTTTTGTCATAATCAATTATTGCAGAATTTCTCTTTCTCTTATTCCGACACCCGCTGCAGACAAACATGTTTTTCATATTACTCCATCCGTATTCGTAGCACTGTTGCAAATTATCAGAAGTAAAAATAATTAATTTTCGAAAAATTTTAGGTTGACTATTAACAAGCTTAAAAGTTGGATATTTTATAATTTTTGTAAATTGGATTGATGGTTGTTTTTCCATTGATTTACTAAAAGAAGAAATATGAAAATTTGCATAAGTTTGAGGAAACTTACTTTTTGCGAAGGGATTCTTTATGAGTATGAGAATTATCAGGGCTAAAATGTTTCCGCTTCCTTGTATTTGTTTGATTTCTAAAAAAAATCTTTTATGTAAACAGAAAAAAGTGTATTTATTTCTCACGTTTGATTTTCTTTATTATTGCCACTTTTAACATTATCATCAGTTGTAAAAGTAGCATTATTATCCCTAAAATTTTGGGCAAATTCGATTTAATATATTTAACCATAAACTTACTTGATGAAAATTTTTCTTGCAAAAACCTGGTCATAAACACCATTTTCTTTTAATAATTTTTTAAATTCATTCTTTTCTTCTTCCTTTTCATGCTTACAAATCCATTGAAAAAGGAGCTTTCTTAGACACTTTTCAGTATCTTTATCACCTTCATTTGCTAATCTTTGGATCATCAGAAGTAAAAATTGATAATAAAGCTTTTCCTTTGGGATAATACTTTTAGACTAAATATAAATATATCCTTATTTAATTGAGAGATTAACTCGTTTACCTTATTTTTATGAATAATATTATAAACTTTTTGGCATTGCTTTTCGCTGTTGAAAATTAATGCAAAAGATTGATGATTATTTTCAGCAAAAATAAATAGAATGTTCTATAAAATAAAACTAAAAGTTTTTGGTGTCTAAAATTAACGCTTACTTTTTTTGGTAAATATTCCCATTTAAATAATGCTTTTATTGAATCGAGCTCTAAAAAAATCCACAAAAATAATTTCAATATTTTTATCCGGTATTGCCCTACCTTGATTAAATGATTCAACAATTAAAAGCTCCTTAATACAATTTATTGTTATCTTGCATTTATCAAAATGTTGAAGAAAATTTTTATCATCAAAACCAATCAATTCAATACATTTACGGCCCTTTTTCTAAAATTACAATTAGTTTTAGTCAATTTAAATAGTTTTTTGTTATTTAATTACCATTTTAACAAGGTTCTGGAAATATAATAGGGATTCTAATTAACGGCAAAAATAAAGAGTAGCAAATTTTTTTATACTTTGAAAATTTTTATTTGCGCAAAGTTAGTTTTCGTTTTGAGAATCTTGTAACTTAATCTCCAGCAAAAAAACTAAAGCTTTACTTTTTTGTCGAAGGCTCACAGCATGTTCAGCAAAGTGAAAACGACGTATTAGTACTAAATTGTAAAACACTTTTGACAACAAAAATTACAAATGTCTCTCGGCAGAAGTTTAGAATAGATTATTATGAACCATTATCACCTGTCAAAAGCTTAGAAGATAACGAAATATACATATGGGAAGCAGAAATATATTAGGTTTTTTAGCTCTGGAATTTTTATTAACACTCTCAAATTTTTTTAAAAGCTTTAATTTGCCAATATTTTTCGTAGATATGTTAGATTTCTTATTTGTCAAGCTAAATCACTTGTCAAAACGACTATAAATAACATAGTTTACATATGGGAAGCAGATCTTTTATTACTCCGTTAATGAACATGCTGTGGGCTATTATTCCATGAAAAAGTACTAAAAATATTTTCATAATTGCTGTAAAAGATTTTAGCGTTTTATCTTTTTTAAAAAAACATTTTATGCTTGAATAACCAAATTGCTAACAAGAAAAATTTTACAGAAATTTAATTTTTTATGGCCATCTACTTTTTATTAATTATTTACTGGAGGGAATAACTGCCAAATTTTTGTAACATTTGAAGCATATTTTTTGCCAACAGCAAAAAGAACAAATGTTGATCTAAATTTTTTTTTCAGACAAATAATTAAATAGGTGATTAACAAATTGTTGTTCTGTCGTAATACATTACGACAGATTCAGTTATCCTATTTTGCACAATAAAAGATATTTAATTTTGTAAAAATATTGTTCAAAACAGAAAATAAAACATTTTTTGCATCTGAAGTTTTTTTAAAAATGCTTTTATTGCTGGATTAACAAATAGTTATTTTTAAAAATTTTGTTTCTTTGGTGCGACCTTTATGGTACGAAAATTTATTCGTTACCCGGGTACCGATTAAACTAATTCGTTTAAGGTTCTAGCTCTGTGAAAAATAAATCATGAATGAAATGTAATAACGCACCAATTTTCGTCAATCTTTTCACAGACGTGCTTGCAAAAAGCATTTAAATCGTATTTTAAAATATTGTTTTTGTAAAAAGACATATGTTGTAAGAGTTTTTTAGTTAAAAATCATTTTTCAAAGATTTTGTTAAAAAAAAAATTATTATTGCAAACTACAATATTTTCAAAAAAAAAAACGCTAAGTGTTGCTGCGGCATTTTAAAATTTAAAATCTTTTCACCTTTAAGATAAATCATCGTGTAGTGAAGAAATCACACGCAAAAGAAGCCACAGATTATATTAAAAATCATTACTTTATGTGCCTAGATGACCGATAAATCAATACTACCTCAGATGTTTAGTCTGATACTGACGTTTGAATGTATTATCTTTTTTGAATTAGTATCAAGTATTTTATTTATTGCGTGAAAATTGCAAAACCGTTAAAACTTTTACATCTCTTTGTGAAAAACTTTATTTTAAGCATAAACGATTACATATTTATTTATTTACGGAATTGCAGGTTTTTTGCAAAAAAAGTACATTTTTGTAATTGGAGAATCTTTTTGCCACCATTTTGTTTTAACTATCTTTGCCTTATTTTTTTTAGCATTTGGATATTCGTCTTTATCCCAATAATCACAATCAAATTCTGTGCCATCAGTCCATTTCCAGACGTCTGAATTAAGCTGAAGTCCAATCCATGCCCCTCCAAATTGAATATTAAAGTTGTTAATAATAAAATTATTTTCTTCTGGCAAATGAATTGAAACTAAATGTCCGCCTTGATCAACGCAAAAAGCTTCCGCAGCATCCCAAGTCATTTTTTGTCGAATCAATGAATAACAACCATCATTGAATTTTTTGTAAACTTCTCCACCAGCAGGCCATGTGCAGTAAGGGGCTGCTTGAAGCATTGATAAATCATCTATAATTTTTTTAAGTATTTTGTAAAATTCAAGGAGTTTTAAAATTTAGATTAAAAGAAAAATGTTTTTCGAGAACGAAGCAATGGGCTGAATCGAACACTAGGTTCTAATATTCATTTTGGCGGGTTCTGCGAAATAGAAATTTCGATATCGGAAAGAAAAAATTACTTCGGTATTTCGATTGGGGCCTTCTTTACTCGAAATTCGCAATTAAAATAGTATTTTTTTGTGTTAATAATTATTAATGTTTATTGAAAAAATAAAAGTTGTTTTTCTTACACACAAACTATAAAAATAAGTAATTCAATAAATTTCTTTAGTTTATAGTAAAAAAAGTTGAAAAAATTTCGAATTTGGAAAAGCGGAAATTGAAAGTCTTGTTTTTTGAGACATGAAAATTGTTTTGACATTTCAGTTTTTCGATTTTGGTCCTCTGGATTTCGATTTCACAGATACCCTTTTCTGATTTTGGAAGGGACAAAAAATAAGGAAGAAAGGATATAAAAATTAAGTGTAATTTGTGTAAAAAATAAAATAAACATAAAAAAGGGTGCTGTTTCGCTTTGGTTAAAAGCCCTACCCCCTCCTCCTCTCACTATAATAGAGTCTTGATGCACGTTGGGAAAAGTACCGTAATTTGTAATTTCAAATTGTTTTTATGAAGCCGCTATTAATGCTATAAAATTGTAAATTTTAGGAATTAATCCTTGGCTATGCAATAAAAAATTTACGCGTGCATTTTGTAATATGTGCCTTCAATCACGAGCTCTGAATATGCCGTTTTTTACTTTTTTTTAACCTTCTTTGTCGATATTGGACCTTATTTGTGCTGTAAAAATTAAACTCACGCGTGGTTTTATTAATGCTCCCATATTTTTGTTGCTGACACTTATAAGAAACTGTGGAAAAAATTCGAAGCAAATCGTATAGGAAAAGTATCTCGTCAAAAAATGCGTTTGTCCCTACTTTTTCTAACGTGATTGATGGGGAATGAAAAATAAGCCCGCATAAAGGAAATCTTTTCATTTTTCATTTTTGAATGTCATTGCTATAAAAAAAATTTAGCTTCTCTGGGACACTTATTTTAAAATTGTTAAAAATCTAATATGTAAAAAATTTAAGCGTTAATTATACACTTTTACGCTGTTCTTATTTTAAGTTGTCCCAAAAGCTTACAGACAACTAAATTTTCTTCATTAAAAACAAATTTTCTTATAAATGTTTGTAAAATTTTGCAAGAATATCTTTTTTTTCAAAACATGATTACTTACTTTTATGCCAAAAGGATGGCGACGTGCTATTTTTGTGCGGACAATCTAAAAAACAATACAAAATATTTGACCAAAAAGAAAAAACTGATTACTTCCTGGTTCAGTGATTCCACCTTTAAAAAAGGGACTTTCTTTATCAAAATTTTCACAAATAAATGGCAATTTTATTGAACAACTTTCTTTTTTCCATTTTTTGAGTTCTATCTCGGCAGAAATGCATGAATGATCAGATCCATTTTCGGATAAATATCTGTTTAGCCAATAATGCGAGAATCCTTTTAAAACATAATTTGCATAACCTAAAAACTCTCATTATAAATTTTTGTTAACGTAAGCAAATTTGCCAACCTGATACAATCATACTAAATTCATCGTTTTCAGCATCGAAAGAAGCAAGACGGCCATTATTTTGTTTGCAAATATTTTCAGCCTCGATAAAGTTTGTAGAATTCAGATGAAATGTGTAACACTTTTCATCTAATTTGAAACTGTTTTCCAACGAACATTTTGCTAAAGCACAAACTGCCAAAATTGAAAACAAAAATACACGAAACATTTTTGTATTATTGTGAATGATTTTTTTAAGTGAAAATTTAAGCTTTTTATATTTCTGTTTTGAAAAAGAAGTTTTTAAAAAGTTATTACAAATTTAAAAAAAGCTTTTGAATTTCTGTGGGTGTTTAAAATGTATCACGCGACTCCTCGTCAAAAATCATTTTTGAAAACTATAGCATTTTTAAAAGAATTATGTCACTTTTCTGTCGAAAAAAAACATATTTTTAAAAATTCTTGCAGACACCAAAAACCAGATTAATGCCCTCGGTTTTGTGTGGTAATTTTGCTGATTTATAAATTTGACATAAACTATCAAGATTGTCACTTGTTATAACATCTATAGATCACTTTTTTCTATTTTTATGAATACATTTTTGCATACTCTGATAAAAAAAAACAACAGCCCACAACACAGAAGTATATTTTTTGCAGCAACTGTTAATTTTTATTTCAATAATTGCAATAAAAATTAATGACAAAAACAATTAAAGAAATGGAATTAGTTTTAATTTTTTTAAAAATCTTTTTGACTTCCGTTGGCTGCGAAAAAAACCATTAATACCATTTCCGAAGTAAAACATTTGTTTTATGTATTTTGTTAACTTCCTCCTCAATTTTAACTTTGTGTTTCAAAGTCATTTCTATTTAAAAGGGCACATCAAAACTAATTGCCGCCTTCCAAGTTATTGGTTACACTACTTTTTCGGTAAAAAAAGGTTTTTGAAAAGTTATTGTGGCATAAGTTGTATTTGAAAGTTTCTAATATTTTAAAAAGGTAGTTCTTTAGTTTAAAGAAAATAAAAGTCAAACAAGTTTTAAAACATGGCATACTTACCGTACATTGTATTATTCCACCACTTTTTATGTGTAATTTTAGCAATATTTTCTTTAAAATGTATTCTCACTATATTTCTTCACCAAAAAGCTGCAAAATTCAGCATTCAAATTTCACCAATTATGTACTTTTATTTTATCTTTATCATCATCTGGGGTACTGTATCATTGATAAATCGATGTTATTCAATAGCTTTTTGGCGTTCAAGTGGAAATAAATATGATGCAAAGATACTGTATTGGCTTGGATTTTTCGTTTTTATTCTTGGATTGGTAGGTATTATTTTGGAAATTTGTCTCTGTATTGATCGATGTGCTTCTATCTTATTCCCCATGAAATACTCTACAAGATATCGAATATATCACAGCTATGGAACACTTGCTGCAGTGATTTTTTATCTTGTTGGATATCTTTCTCTCAATCACGTACTTGCTGTTATTCCAATTTCAAATTTAACTGATTGTTTATTTTTTGGTTGTCTATTGAATAATTTACCAACACACAATTTAACTCAAACCAAATTTATAACCATGGGGTTTGATGTTGGAGGTGGAATTATGCTATATATTTTAATGAAGACGAAATTAAATCCAAACAACTCTAAAAATAAACAAATTTGTAAAACCATCCTTAAAATTATCGCATCTTCAACTATATGTTTATCAACACCACCTTGTATGTCATATCTTCTTTATAACGTAAGTATTTAAAAGGGAGTGCCAAAGATATGCAAATTTTTCATTTATTTTATGGCACTTTTTTTTACATAAATTTAACTTACATTTAATGAAAGTTTAGGTATTTGGTATTGCTTTGAATACCGTCATTGGACCATATGATCCGACATTTGCTTCCATAAATTGCACAGTTTGTGCATATCTTTATTCAAAAGCTTTCTCAAACACTCATCAAATATCAGCCTCCAACAATGATAGAAACCAAAGAATCAGTACAGTACGAATCAAAGAATCGGCAGTATATATAATTCTTAAAGGGAGCTGCGTTTGGTGGAGCAAATTTCGGAAATACACGCACCTTTAAAAATCGAACTCCACTCTTTTTTTGTGTGATATTTTTGATTTAAATATATTAAAAATTTTGGTGAAAAAAGAACAGGATTTTTTCGTAATCCCCAATTTTTTGTAAAAAAAAGTGATGTGATCAAAATTATTTTAATTGAGATATTCGTTTATAGTTGAATAGCAGCAATAGCTAATAATATTTGGAAGTTTCGTAAACCACCAGATGTGAATCAATTAAAAAATTATACAACAGCCTATATCGAATTTAAAACACATAAAGCTTTTTTGTCACCCATAAAGTTTTATCACAGTAAAATTATGACTTTTAATACATACGAATTACAAATATATTTATAGCCAAAATTCATCGCGTCTGCTTTTTTTTTAAAAGCAATTGCTTTAATATCTGTTTTTTTAAAAATTGTTTAAAAAATAAGAGAAAAATAAAAAAACGTGTAATTACTCTTTTTTTTTCAACAAAAATATTTTTCCCACAAAGCAGTAAATATGTATTTATTAAATTTGCCACTTCAGCTGGCATTAAACTTTGACGCAATCAATCAACTGTAAAAGAGAATACTGTAATTTTTTCAATAAATTTTTTACAAGAATTAGAAACATTTTATTTTAAATAAATAAGCAGAAAAAAGCACCATTTTTTAAGTGGTCTGCTTTTTTGTACATCCTATTATTTTTGTATAAGGCAATTTTGTACATCCAAAAAAACCATTGATATTAGACTTTCCTAAAGTTTTTCATAAATATTGTTTGAGTGGTATCGAAAATGTTTTTTTCTTTAAAATTCAATATTTTGAAAAATTATATTACAGATTTCTGCCTACGACGGACACAAAAATAAATCATTCAAAAAAATAATACTGTCACTTAAAAGGATATACTACCAGTGCTGGCCAGTGCTGGCGGTCTCCGGTCTACGGTCCGGTTTTTCGGTCCGGTTCGGGCCGGTGCGGTCCGGTTTTTCGGTCCACCGAAACCGTAGACCGAAAAATTTCGGTCC
>CABFKP010001346.1:0-12182 GCA_901779475.1 Panagrolaimus davidi
AAATTGGAAATACTTCTTCAAGTGAAGAAGAAAGTAGTCAAACATCTGGATCAAATGAATCCCTCTAAAAAAAGAATGAAATGAAAAGCTTTATTATTCTGTTTATTAATCATTAATTTATTCATATTTGTACTGTAGATAAAGATTATGTGCTTTATTTTGTTGGATTTATTTATGCAAAAAAGTTTTTAGTCTTTAAATTCATTTATCAGTCGAGCTTTCAAATTGTACATATTAGGATACTATAACAAATAAAATCAAACATCATAATTTGTGTCAAGGCACATTTTGTTGAATCAGCGATAACATGAAATGCTGGAGTATCAGAAATATTTGCAAATGCAAAACCATATTGGTATTGATTAAAAATATAATTTGTATAATGAAAAACAAAATAAGTTTTGTATATTTCATTAGAATTAGCTTGTGGGAATTTTTCTTTTACAGTGCTCATGATTTCATTCACTGTTGTTGAACCACTGTTTTGACTAAACAAATGATAATATTGTTTTTCATAATTGCGTTTAAAATGTATTAAAATTTACTAAATTAAATTTTGAATGCTTTCTGAATTTTGCTCCATAAATGTTTTTGCTCGTTCTACTTTTTCATACTCTAATTCATGGCGACTAATATCATTCGAAATTCAAACTGTTAAAGGACATGATTTTGCCATTTTTTGACAGCTTAAACCGTGAGCTGTTATGCTTTATTTATTGTATTGTAAAAACATATCATATAAGTTTGCTGTACAAAGATGGAATCTTTATGACCAGTGCTGGCGGTGCACCGAAATTTTTCGGTTTTCGGTTTCGGTGGACCGGACCGGACCGAAAAGTTTCCGGTTTTCGGTTTCGGTGGACCGGACCGGACCGAAAAGTTTCCGGTTTTCGGTCCACCGGTCCGAAATTTTTTCCTTGATTTTGATTTTTTAGACCTTTTTTTTTAAAATATCTGGGTTTATTATCATAATTTCTCTTCATTGGATTAAAGGTTTAACGGTTTTTACGTGAAAACATGGAAAAAAGACGAAAAAATTTCGGACCGGACCGAAATTTTTCGGTCTACGGTTTCGGTGGACCGAAAAACCGGACCGCACCGGCCCGAACCGGACCGAAAAACCGGACCGTAGACCGGAGACCGCCAGCACTGTTTATGACAATTACATAAATAAGAGGTTCTAATAGTTTTTCATTTTTGCTAACCGATTACATCATTACTCACACAAAGCAATAAAAGTTCAAAGGAGCCAAGTTATAGGTTTTAATTAATGTTAAATTTCGCATTTATAAAATTTGAAATTTAAATTCCTTTTACAGTCGAATACGTTTCTTAAAAAAGGTGTCGTAAATGAGTAATTTTTTTGTAGCAATAAGTTCTTCCGCGTGAAAGTACAATTTTTTTAGATAGCTGTTTACACATTTAAAAAACCCACGATAGAAATTATTATTTCAATGAAATGAATGAAATTGGTCGATATTTTACATTAATTTTAAATATTTTTATGTTAATTTTATTGATTTTAACTTGTTTTATTACCATTCAATTACTTTTGTTATCAAGAAAAAAGCTACTTCTTACACCAGTTTTTAGAGTGTATTTAATATTTATTACTTTACTTTGTATTATTTGTTTTATTAATTCTGCCTATGTTGTAATTTTTTGGAGACCTTTTGAAGCTACATTTTATCCATTAACATTGTATATAATTTCGATTGTCTCAGGTGGAATGATGCAAGCAGCTTTTATTGCAGAATGTTTTTTGTGTTTGGATCGATGCTTTATTCTTGCATTTCCAAAATATTATTCATACAAAGCAAAATTACTACTTGGAATTTTAGAAATTTTCGGGCTAATTGGAATTTTGTTTTTTCAATATTTTATATATGGAAGGCTTCGATTTATTCCAGATACCATTGTAAATGCTACAAACTACACAGATTGTCCACATTTGCAATGTTTATTAAATAATAGCAATAGTGAAATTTTTTTTTTGCTTGCAAAACTTCGATGGGGAATTGTTAATCTCATTTTGGTGATAGTATTAACATTGTTGATAAAATTTAAAGTTACTGTTTCTGATATTAAAAATAAGTTGCATTATACGGTTGCTATGGCATTATTATGTACTTTAATATTTGAATTGGTTCCAGATTCTGTTGGAGTTTTAATTAATGTGGTAAGCGTTTAAAAATTAATTTCGAGTTGACTAAACTGGGAATATAAACTGTAAAAGGCAATTAATTTTTAGTTAACAAAAACTTCAACAACAGCTTACGTTGGACCATATTGGACATTTTCATCCATCATCAATATATTCATTTGTAATTTTATGTATTCAAAAGCAATTTTAAAAAAGAATATTATCATTCATACCGAAATTGTTATTCAAATTTGAATAAAAAAGTTGTTAAAACTCATTTTTTTTCAAATTCAAAGAAACAAGGAAGAAAAAGAAGGTTAAATTTTAAGCTACAGACATAAAACTTTCAGGATAGGCCAAAATACGGTTGAAAAGAACGAAAATCAAATCCGTTTTTGTTCAAAGTGCCTCAGGAGCTTTATGCAAATTTTCTGAAACTAAAATTTGCTTAATTTTGAAAAATTTTTTTTATGGTTGCAATATGTTCCCCTAGCTCAGATCTATCATTTTATATATACACATTCAAATTTGACCCACTTTAGGCAAAATGCCATCAAGTTGAAATTTGCCAAAACCAGATTCCGGCCTGAATCTCGAAAACTTTGTATTACGCCTGGACATATTTCGACAAAAAACAAGATAATTCAAAAATGTTTAAAATATATTTAAGTAAATTTTAAATTGTCAGCAACATTTTTTTTTGTGTTGCCTTTGATAGTCCCTTTAATGAATTTAGTCAGTAAAATAATAACTTTATACATAACTAAAAATTATTTTATATTCATTTATTCGAATATCCAAAAATTCAAAAGAAATGAAAAATGTGAAAACCAATATATCATTTAAAAATTCAGCTTAACATTTAAAAAAAAATAGTTGCTTAAAAAATGAAGAAAAAAAGAAAAGTGATTCAAAAAAATGTGATAGATGGTGTGGAGGAGGTGACATTTGAAAAAAGCTAAAAACCATTCTGCTCCTAAAAATGAATGAATAAATTGCATTTTCCTAATTAATATGAAAATATTAACGGTTGCAAATATTTTTTTTAAAAATTTTTTAAATAAAAACTTAAGCACATTTATTTAATTAAACAAAAATTTTTCAAGAATTTTACAACTGCCATTAAACAAAAATCCAAATTTTATTAAAAAAAATTTTATTAAAAACTGCAAAATTTTTATTTAAATTACGACATTTAATTTTTAACCAAAACATTACAAAAAATTATATTAACCAATTATCAAAATGTTTTTTAATAGCGATTTCCATAACCACCGTATCCACCATTTCCACCACCATATCCTCCACTACTATATCCATATGAATATGGTGTACGTGGAGTACCCCATGGTGAACGCATTCGATATTGCCATCCCCAAACAGGTTGACCTTGGAAGATATCATTAACTTCAGTATTATCATAACCATATGAAGGATATTGATATTGTGGATAATAATTGTAACCATATCCATAGCTTGGTCGAGAGTAGCTTGGACGAGGATAACTTGGACGATTGTAACTTGGACCATAACTTGGACGATAACCATATCCAGGACGGCTTGGACGATCAAAGCTTGGACGGCCTCCATGTTCTTCACTGCTTTCGCTGCTACTTGAATGACTTCCCCATTTTTTTCCACGTGCCCCACGAACAAGTGTAGTTTTATCAAGACTTCGACCAATTCGAGAAATAGCATTTGTATTAGTGGCAGTAGCAGCAGTTTTATCAATTTTACCGCAAATATTAGCACATCGAAGATGTTCTGCAGAATGTGAATCACTTCCACGACGAGCAGCTTCTTCAATGAGTTTAACACAATTACATTCTCGAAGACGTTCACGTTCATCAGAATTACTATCAAGTTGTTGTTGTTGTTGTGCCATTGCAACAACTGCAAAAAGACCAAACAAAATAATCGTTTTCATTTTTGCCACCTATGAAAGCTTTGCAAAAATAAAAACAAAGCTAAAAGTGATGCTTTTGAAGGCAAAATGAAACACTTTTATATGAAATAAAATCATAAGAAATGCTAAATGTCAAAATCAAAAAATCATTCAAAATTTAACATTTAATTTGAAACAAATAACTGCAGAAAAATTCAGAAAGAACGAATGATTCAGAAGGTGTTTTATTGTGTGTAGGAGGAAAGAAGGTGGCATTTAAAAAGAACAAAAAACAATTTTTTGATGAATATTTTTTTTTTCAAAAAGATGGAGAAAAATAATCAGCAGCAAAAAGTATGTTTCATGCTAAAAATTTTAATGACAAGTGTCAGAGATCAAAATGGTCTTTATGAAGCAGAATATCACTTGATTTTTTAGAATTTTAATTTTTGGCAAACTTTGATAAAAAACACTAAATAAATTATTGATAAATTTTCATTGAAATAGTCATGAATTAATTAATTGATAAATTTATTGAAATTTTTTTATCCAGATTCTTCAACATTGTTGGAATCAATACAGAAATAAGATCGATTAAGGAAAATTATTCTTTGTTGTAATCGCATTAATTTTTTAGGAACCACTGCTAGATATACAAGACGGCTAAACGAATTATGATTTCTGCATTCATAAAGCGACACTATTTTTGACAGATTTTACATTCGTTAATTTTCACGCAAAAACCGATAAACTGCATCAGGCTGCCTCAGAATTTTTTTTCAAATTGGTTTTTTTATTTTTCTGTTTGAACAGTCTCCAAAAAAAGAATTTCTGAGGCAGCTTTATTAAAAAAGATGAAATGACAACTTTTTTTGAAGCGATTTTTCTGTATTTTACCAATTTTTGTAAAAATGACAAATTTGTTTAAATTATTAAGAAATCAGGCATTTTTTCATGTTCGCCTCAGTTTTGAGGCAACTTTCTTGTAAAACATTGCCTCAAAAAATGAGGCAATTTTTGTCAAAAAAATTGTCTCACAAATCCATTTTTTGAGGCAACAATTGAATAAAAAGGGATTTTTCTCTTTAGAAAAATTTTTGTGATCTTATTGTTGGCGTTTCCTAATTAAAAAAAATGGCAAAAAGATAAAAAACAGTGTTGTTTTTTTGAATGCAGAAATCACAATTCGTTTAGCCGTCTTATACACCATGATAACAAAGAAATTAATAAACACACAGCTTTGGTATTAATTGATTTATACATTTTGGATAACAAATTTGACAGAAATTTTTAAAAAGAACCTTGAATTATTTTTTGCAGAAATAAAAAATCATTTTTTTTGTTCAACCAATTTATTATTACAGCAAAATTCTTACATAAAAAAGAAGAAAGAAAGGTGAATGAAGGAAAATCCAAGGACAATGTCCACCACCATCTGTTACTTCAGCTGGCATTTCCATTTTTCTATGACAATTGTTTTTTTTTGACCAATGTGTGTGGTCTTGAAAAAAAAACACTTGGGAAAACGAAATGCATTTCAAAGCTATTTTTACTCTAAAACGTTTTTTTTTAAAGTTTGTCAACGGATATTAACGTAATCTATAGATTTTAAGTATAAGCTTTATGCGAAGTGTTTTTTTTATCTGTAAATATTGGGTTTGCCTAGACAGAAAAACAAATATTATACAAACGTTTGTTATTAAGTAAAAGTACACCTTAAATTTAAAACCTTTTTTTTGTCACAGTTGGAAATAGTTTTTGTTTACGAAGTTAAATTTTTCTTCCATTTGAAATCAAATCTTATAAAAAAATTTTTAATTGATGTTTTGTGAATTTTTTATTCGTTGAACCGAGTGGTAAAAGTTCTGAACAATCTGAAAAATTTCATTAATAGACCCTCGAAATTTACAACTGTGCTTTTTTTCATTAAGAAGTTAAGTGTCTAAATTTTATCGGTAGACTTTTGAATCACGTTCAGTGGGATATTCCGTAGCTTTTTGATATTCTCATAAATCTTCAACATTATTGTTGAATGTAGCTCACGTGTTCAACCAAAACAGAATTGTGGTGTGTTGTATTAGTAAATCTGTTAAGCTTACCATTTTTTATTCACGCAAATAATAATGCTCTTTTTTCACAAAGAGCAACTTTTACCCTTTTTTTATCCATTTTTTATAAAAAGCAGATAATTCTTTTCTACAGTCTTTAGTTTTTTTCTACTTTTCTCATATTTTTTTAATCATTGTAAATTTCTTTTATCCCCAGACAAACTAATCCTTTCTTTTCCTATAATCCTTTTGTGTTCTTTTTTTAGAGATATATCGTATTTTCATAGGAAGATTAAAACAAAGATTTTTGTTAAAAAAATTTCAGCAGTACAAAAATCAGCAAAACAAAACAGAATTTGTCTAATGCACTTTTTTAATTTTTTATGTCTGTACTTTTTTTATGTACGTATTTAAAAAAAAAGATGTTTAAAAAAAAGATGCCATATTTGGTTTTTTATTATAGAAAGTAGTTTTTTTTAAACGATAGACGTTTGAGTAGTGAGAATTAATATTTTAAAAAAAAGGTTGTACTTTTTATAGCTTAAAAAAAGGTTAATAAACAAAAACTTTTTCAAATTAAGATTTTTTGGATGAAGAATTTTTGCTATTTTTATTCACAAAAACAAAACTTTTGACTTTTTTCTAGAATTAAAAACTCATCATATTTTTTGAAGTTGAAAATTGAGCTGAATTTTTATAACAAAAGTAAACATGTGCTTCGTTTTTTCAAAATTTCTCTAGAATTATAAGTTTGGTACCAAAATTTGCAGAATATTTTTATTAATAATAATCGATGAAAAAATTTAATAGTTGTAAGTCTGATAAAAAAGATAAGTGATAAAGAAAAAATAAAAAAAATACCGTAATTTTTTCAGTCGAATTTCGACCACTTCGGACAACCTATTTGAGGTTATGCCTATCAGATGCAAAATTTGTTTCTGAATTCGATAAAATAAATTAAAAATGCGCGAAAATGCGCGGTAATTGCATTTTGACAGAAAAACGTAAATTCGCGTTTTGTCTGTACACATGTCTAAACAAAAGTTAGGATTTCGCTAGGTTTCTGCAATTTTTGCTCCATCATTTTTTGCATTTTGTAAAAAAATATTTTCATGAAATTAGGGTTTTTTAAAATCCACTGAAAAAAAATGCTTCAAAAGATTTTCTGCAGCTAATAATTTTTGATTTTGTCTTAATTAATCCTGGGGGATCATTAATGAATATCAAATTCAAAAAATCCTAAATTTTTTGTATTCCTTTGTTGTCTGGCAATTTTTATTAAAAGTAAACAAATTTTGCCAATAAACAACTTTTTGATTACTATACTTTGTGGTAATAAAAATATTTATAATTTTATACAGTTCAAATAATCTTTGTAGGCAATAACTTTTTTTGCAGAAATATATAATAATTTGAGCTTTAACATTAGTTAAATATTACTTATGCTTTTTTGCATTTTGTATTTTACAATTCTTAGAAACTTTAATGTTTTTTATCTCTTANTTTTTTATCCGAATTTTTTGTCCCTCCATTCCCCAATTTGAAATTGTGCCTATCAGATGCAGAATTTTTATCTGAGTCAGAAATAAAAATTAAATGCGCGAAAGTGAGCGGTCAACATTTTTATTGCAAAAAAACAAAAAATTTGTCTCTGCATGTCTCTAACTATACCCTGTGGTAATAATATTTACAATTTTTTACAGTTCAAATAATCTTTGTAGGCACTAAATTTTTTTGCAGAAATATATAGCAATTTGAGCTTTAACATTAGTTAAATATTACTTATGCTTTTTTGCATTTTGTATTTTACATTTCTTAGAAACCTTAATGTTGTTTATCTCTTATATTAGTCTTGTAGAGGAGTGGTGGTAATATGTAATTACAAAATTTTGCAGAAACATTTTTTTTTATATTTGTTAAAATTAAATTATTTCACTGAAAGGGAAGTCAAACTTTGAAAATATTTTTTTTGTGATTAAATTTGAAAATCAAGAATTTTATTGGAAACTAAAATAGCTCTAAAATTGTTCTTAGAATGGTGGTCTTATTTTTTAAATTAGTCATAATATAATTAATTTGAGATGGAATTCTTCTTCAAAAATAACCTTTTACGTGTGCTTGCTTTCTCTCGATATCTTTTATTTGACATTTTACAGTAATCTTTTTTGTATTTTGATTTTGTACTACTCCGACAACGAAAAAAAAGTATTATCACCTCTTTTCAGATAAAAGCGTTCATCCATTTTTCTTTTCCAAAATTTTGGTAGTAATCTTTAACAAAAATAATAAAAAGATATAGAAATTTATTTTATTAAATGGAATATTCTTGCAACTTATTACCAAATTCATTAGCAACTACCCAATTACCGTATGTTTTACATTCAACAAAAAGTATTCAACCATCGCAATCTATGATGATGCAACAATATGAGAAAACACAGTAAGTTTAAACTTTTTTTGATGTTGTGAAATTTGAAAGTTATGTTTAAAAATTTATTAAATGTATTTTAAAAGGAAGTCATTTTTGACCTTTTTATGATACGGTAGAATTTGGAGTAGGATGTCATCATAAGTCTAATTGTTCTTGTTAAAGATTCGATTGAGCTTTTATTTAAATAAGAAATAAAAGCAATACAATAAAAATCAGATCAAAAGTTTTATTATTTTAGTTTAATCTTTTTTCATGGTTACACATCGAATTTAAAGCGTTCTTTTTTTTGGTCAGATGTCTGGCAAAGTGCTTTTGTTGGCATTCGAAAAACCGCCAAATTTAAAAATCTCTTGCTAAAAATTTTTCACAAATTTTTACAAAACTTTACGAAAAAAACGAACTTATAGGGCGGTTAAAAATCCGATAAAAAATCACCAAAAAAAAGATAAGTTCGTTTTTTTCGTAAAGTTTTGTAAAAGTTTGTGAAAAAACTTTTTTATCCGAGAAAAACATAAATTTTTAGCAAGAGATTTTTAAATTTGGCGGTTTTTCGAATGCCAACAAAAGCACTTTGCCAGACATCGGATCAAAAAAAAAGAACCTTCGTTTCGATGTGGGTTTGAAAATACAGTCATATAAGAGGACTAATCGAATTTGATAAAAAGTCAATGAAACCATTTCAAAACTTTATATCTTAAGCTGAAAAATTCTTGTTTTGACATCTTTTTTATTTTCATTTTCTTAATCTGATTTCTAATCAATTGAGACTTTTTATTTCTTTTTTACAAAATGTTCAAATACTATTAAGGTCAAAATTTTTTTATTAATTTAAGTCGTGAAAGAAAAATCTTCGGTTTGCCGCATTTAACCTTTTTCGAACCCAGCTGAAAATTTGCTAGAGAAACAACCTGTGTCGCACCAACATTATTTTCGACAACTTTTTTTTATAAACTTTTTCGACCCCTCAAACACTTTTTATTTATTTTCCGACTCCTTTATTTTTTCTTTTACCGATATTCTTCTTTTTTTTCTATAAAATGACCCCAATTTTTTAAAATGGATATTACTTTTATAAAAAAAAATCAGTGTAAAAAAAACTTCAAAAAAACCTTTTTGATGTTTGGGTCACTTTTTTTACACTAACATTTTTCTTCTCGACAAAATTATCGCCGCAAAGCTTTTTTTTTTGCATAAGAAAAAAAAGTGTCCTCGTTTTCGGAGTTTTTATGAATAAGATATTTTTTTATTAATAGGAAAAATCTGTGATATTTTTTGTGTTTATGGAAAGGGTGAGAGATGAGATAAATTTGACATATGGGATTTTAAAAAAAACAGATTTTATGATAATGGATCAACTTTGGATTAAATTAAGTGTGATCTTTTATCTTTAAACAAACAGTGATAATTTAACTGTTACTTTTACTTATTGATAATTTTTTATTTATCCTTTTAACAAAATATTTTTGCTCTATTCATTTTTTTTCTAAAACCTAAAGCGGCAAATCTATGTGACACCAAAATTATCAGCTTTTAAAGGAGGCGGACTTTTTGATCCATTTATTAAAAAAACAAGGATTTCGAAATATTTCTTTTTTTTTCAGTCCAAATACCTTTTTTGTTAAAAAAATAAAAACAAAGGAAGCTGCATTTTCGTTTCAAGAGTTTGCCTGATCACGAATATCGAAAGGTTGAAAAAAAAAGAAATATTTCGAAATCCTTCTTTTTTAATAAATGGATCAAAAAGTCCGCCTCCTTTAAGTCAACAATAAATTTGTCATACATTTATGTAAGGCACTTGAAAAAAGAAAAAAAAAACAATAATTTTCATAAACAAATTTTTTTGTACGTTTTTTGTTTTCACAGACAAAAATAAACTAAAATTCATTAAAATAAGTCAGCCATTTTTATCAGGTGTTTTTTTCCATTTTATGCTTCATTAATATTGATAACTGTTTTTGGTTTTTTTCCTATTTTTAGTTTTCACAAAAAAGGTTTGAAAAGGGAGACTATACAATTCTGTAAAAATGTTAATTAAGCTTTAAAAATTAATAAAAGCATACTGTAATTTTTTAATTTAGAAAACAAATGAAAATTAAAAATTTTTATGTATTTTTTGTCAGGTGTTTTTTCTTCGAAGTAAAAAAAATCGTAGGACGTAAATGATTTTTGAAATAAAAAAACTGTTACATTCCTAAAAACATTATACCACATTTTTGTATAGACTNCACATTTTTGTATAGACTACAGTCATGCATTATATTTTTTCATTTTATTCCAAAAATTAATTTCCAACACCTCAGGTGTTTTTTTTCTTTCTAATAATACCCAAACGCTTTCTCCTTTTCTCGTGCTTCATTAAAAGCCTCAATAAAATTACCAAACAACTGAAAAAATGCAATATTATTTTAATAAAAAAATGTTAGCTTTTTGCCTTGGAAAAAAAACTAATTATTTTAACGCATTTTAGCTTGATTAAAGTCATATATTTTCTTTTTCTTTGTTAGATTTTTTTAAAAGCAGACATTTTTTTAAGGAAAAAAGGAAGGAATTTTTTCCCTCGAGAATTTTAAGAAGTAGGCGGCGTTGGCATAGAAGATTTCCTAAAAGCTATCTTATTTTGTGTTCCGAAAAAGTTTTCATGATTTTTTGATGGATCATTTTTTAAAACAAAAAATTATTAAGATTTATTTGTGAAGAAATTCTGACGCAAAAAATTGAAAAAAATATTACCATGCAACATTAAATGAATAACTATATTCAAATAAGACACATGCAGAAAAAATCTTCACAGCAACGAAAAAATTGTGATTTTTTGGGTTTTGTGGAATTTTTTTTTTATCTGTTAAAAAAAATCGCTTGGGATTTTTTAACAGATAAAATTTTTTCCCGAATTTCAGATACGCAAATTTCTCAAGAAAGGATAGTAACAGAAATTTTTTACAGTTGTATTTGGACGTTACTATCGCAATGATAGTAATCAAAACAATTGATTATCGTTTTTTTCGATTACTATCATAAATTTTATTAGAGCTGCTTTTTGAAAAACCGCTTCAAAATCTTTTAAATTTTGAAATAACACAAATCCGAAAATAAAGCGCATATTTTGCGGGGCGGCATCTTTTCCTCAGATAATCATTTTTTTGCTAAAATTTTGCAAAAAAAGTAAACAAAAAAGGGGTTGAAAATTGAATCGATTTTTTTCTACGTAATAAAAAAAGAATAAACATACCTTACGTATTTTTTTATTTGGGTAAATATAAAATAAATATATAAAAAGAATTTGAATGACCAAAACTAAACCAAAGTGCAACACTGCCATAACTTATAAATATCTGGATGGCAGCTATGGACCCTGGTTTGTTGTTAGTCAACAATAATAGTAATTTATACAGTAATAATAAACAGTATTGGTAAAAATAATGATTACAGTAATAAAAAATCACAGTAATATGATAATTAAAATATCGTAATATACATAGGATACTGTAAGATGGTAGATGTCTTGAGACGGAAATTGGTAAAAAATTGGCTTTAAAAAAAACCAAAAATAAATGAATGAAAAAAGTGAAGGGAATAAAAGTCAAGAAAAAAAAACATGATATTAATATTCTTTCGCACATTGTTTTTGTTTTTGGTGGTAAAAAAATTTAAGTAAATTTTCTTCTTCCAAGTATT
>CABFKP010001364.1:0-12176 GCA_901779475.1 Panagrolaimus davidi
TAATCATATATGGATATTAAACCACCACCACAAGTATCTCGGGCTATAGGCTTGAACAGCTGTAACAATAACAAAGTCTTAAAAACAAGGATTTCGTTTCGTTATTTTCAGTAAAAAACAAAAATGTGAACATAAATAAATAAATTTTTTCGTGAAACTAAAATATTAAAATGTTTCGTCTTGTTGTTTAAGATTTTGAGAAATACACTGCATTATATAAGAGGGAAAACAGAACGAAATTTCTCTTTATTTTTAAAAGACACAAATATTCATAGATCGGTGCCCTATTTATCAGAACAAGCATTTAACATCTGTCGCAAAAAGTGAACTCTTTTTAGCATCTTTCTTTTCTATTTCAAATTCAAGGATTGTCAACCAAAATTTTTTTACTGCATTCGTTTGTAACTGCAGCTGTCATTTGCATGATTCTTCTCGTTTTTTTACTTTAACATCTCCAAGTTTTTTAAGAAGGACTTTTTAAATACCTGTGCAATTTATTTGCAGGATAAAAACATTTTTTTTTATAATTAACGATCATATAAACTCTTCGGCAAAGTAAATAAAATTTTTCGAATTTTTTTTTATCAATAATATCTACAGGGTGATTCAAGAAAAAGTCCTCATTTTGAATAGCCGGCATTTTGCTTCTATTAAATATTTTCAAAAACGGACTTCACAGTCGTTATTGATCTTTTTTATNTTTTTTGCCATTTTGTTTTTTATAAAAAAATCAAAAATTCCGGAAAAAAATTTTCACGATTTCACGTAAAAATTTTTTTCCGACACTTGGAAAATTTTTTGTGTTTTTAAAAATTTTTTTCACAGGGGGTACGTGAAATCATGAAAATTTTTTTTTTTTTTTTGATTTTTTAATAAAAAACAAAATGGTAAAAAAAGTCAATAACGACTGTGAAGTCCGTTTTTGAAAATATTTAATAGAAAGAAAATGCCGATCATTCAAAGTGGGGACTTTTTCTTGGATCACCCTGTGTTTAATACAAACAACATTAATGATATTTCTGTTGTGCAGTTTATTCATCCGCGTAAAGCAGTGCCTTTTTAACTTTTTTAAACATCTTCGGTTTTTGTAAAAAATTTTAAACAATGCACTACCTAATCGATTAAAAAAGATTTTTCTAATCTCTAAAATAGCTTTTTCGTTTAAAATATTATCGATAGAAAAATGAATATTTGTGATAGTTTTTTAATAATAATAATTTTTTTTTTCACCGAATTAAAATGTAAAAATACTTATCAACAATAAATATTTTATGGAACGTTTATTTCCCCAATTTTTCTATTTTTAAGAACTTTTTTTTTAATTTAGAAAAATTTAAACAATTTTTTTAACCGTTCAGTTTGTTTTTCACTGACAAAAATGGCAAATCGTTATCCAGTTTTTCCAGTATCTCTTATCATTAAACGAATAATTAGCATCTTTAAGTTATTTTAAACAAAATTTTTTTAAATATTTTTATTCAATTTTGCTTTTTTTGTTTTAAAAGCATTTGCTTCAACTTTTGCTTTTCATAGAAACGTCAAATTTAATATTTTTTGTAACTCGGGCAACCATTAAATTACTTATTTTTTTCACCTTTTTTATGTAAAAGTAAACAGTTCGTTCTTTATAAAATTTATGAAACGGGGAACACTACAAGTATTACTTAATAAAGTTTGATAGGAAAAAATCAGTTTTCTGTTCTTCATTAAATTTTTTTACTTTAAAAAGCTTCGTTAGAAAATACAGTTTGGTAAACTCTTCTTAAAAGTTGATTAATTTTAAACTTATTTTTTACCATGTGCCATTTTAACAACCTTTATTTGAATAAAAAAAGTATCAAATTTTTAATAAAAACGATTTTTACCCTTTTCATCCTCTTTTAAAAATCTCCATTTTTTATCGACATTTTTTTTCTCCGCTCACCTTTTCATCAATACAGTTTTTTATAAATTCTCAATAATATAAATGAAGTCATGTAGTTTTACACATTTTATCAATTTTTTTCCCTTTATTTTATTTATCTTTAAATTTATTTTTATATTATTAACATACAGTTTTAGATTTAAAAAATACAATGGATAACTATCGTACATTTTGTTGCCATGTGAAAACTGCTTTAGCAGTTATTTGTGGATTTGAAATCGCTGTTGTTGCATTTACATTTATTACAAGTAAGTTTTAATATTGTAATATATATAAAGCAGTTTTTAAATATATTAAAAACTTTTGTTACATTTTGTATTAAAAAATGTTTTTGATTGATGAGAACAAATTTTTTAAAAATTATGATGTCATTATTAAAAAATCCTCAACCTCAGTTAAGATTTAAAAAATTAATTATAAAAAGTATTCGTTCAAATGCAGTTAATAAAAAAAAGAATTTTTTTTGTTGGAAAAATGTTCACAGCAAGTATCAGTTTAATGAAAAAATCTCACATTATAAAACGGGGAAAAAACATTCATTTTAGCCAAGTACTGTAGTTAAAATTGCATACAACTTTATTCTTGTCAGTTTTACTAATTTAAGTCTCTTAGATTTATTTTCATGTCTCTGAAAACTTTTTTTCTAAACTTTTTTCGTATTAAATACCAAACATTTCGAATCTTTTCGTACTAAACTTATTTTCAATCAGTTAATATAAAAAATTTTAATACCATATTTTACAATTATAAACATCATTGACACCTACTCAGTTATCCCTTTCTAATTTTTTAGAAGTTAAGCATCCATTAATGATCTGTGACATACAAAATATTTCAACCGTTGATGAAGTTTCTGAAGGCCGTGGCCCTTCTGTTTTATCAGTGAAAGAGGAAGAAGTTTGTACAACATATTCCTTGATTGTTTTATTCATTATTTTTCATTCAATTGGAAATGCATTTGCATTAATGGGAATTTTTGTTGAACAACATCGAATGATTTTACCAATTTTAGCGCTTTTACCTTTCAATATTCTATTTTCTGCAATGTTTTTCTTAAGTGTTATTGTTTCGTATTTTACTGTTAAACCTGAATATGGCGGGGTAAGCTCTTTTCTTCGACCTGGACAGTCAAAATATTATTGAAAAATGAGTATTAAATTATTCTGGAAAATTGTCCTCAGTGAAATAAAGAATTTAGACACTGCGTGCTGTTTGTTTCGCTTTAAAAATGTCTTTCAAAAGCCAGAACTTTTTTGACCAGGTGAGATAAAAAGATCCTGTCCTAACATTTTGTATAACTCGATGAGAAGATCAAAATGTTAAGACAGAATTTTTTTATCTGAACTGGTAAAAAAGTTCTGGCTTTCAGAAGACCATTTTTAAAGTGCAACAAACAGCACGCTGTGTGTATGGTCTCAATGTTGTGCGTTCGAATTTGAAATGACTCCCGATTAAAGGGACGACTCCGATAGTAAAATGTTTTTGAAAGCACGTGAGATTGCCTTTTCGATGCTTTTTTTCTTCTTTTTTTAAGGTTTAAAGACCGTTTTTTAACTTGAAAAAAGTTATTTTAAACATAAAAAATGATGGTGAAAATTTTTTCTAATTTTGAACAATTTTTTAAAACAATTTTAAAAACAATATTAACTTTAATTTACATTTAATATGCCAAATAAATAAGATTGAAAACTAAATATTTATGGAAAAAAGCACATTTTTCTTCTTTTTTCCTTTATTTATATTTTCATCCGGAGTCGACTCTCACCGTGACTACGGCTCCGACTCCGGAGTGAGAGTCGACTCCTGAGCAACAACACTGTATGGTCTTCAGTTTTTATGTAGTTATTTTTTATTATTTTTTTAAAAGTTTTTTAAACAAAAGTTTTTGGTTTCAAGAGAATCAGGACTTCAATTTTGCAGTTAACAAAATTAAGAAAATAAGAACTACTTTTCCAATTTATAAACGTTTAAAATTTTTTAAAATAAGCCCTTTGACTTCGAAAAATTTATGCTAAATTTAAAATTTTTGCAATTTAGTCAAACTAATTGCTTTTATTGAATTTAAAAAATTAGTATGATTTTTTACCGACCACCACAGTTACAAAAATAATAAATTTTAAAACAATATCGACTTTCTTTTTTTTATATTTATTTTCCGCTTTTTTTAAACACTTGAAATTTTTTTATCTAAATTTAAAATTTTTGTAACTAAATCGAACTATATTTGCTTTGTTTAACTTAAAAAATGATTCTGTTTTACTTCAAGACTTTTTTTGTATCGAAAATTTTTCGCTTTGAGCACTTATTCGCACTTATACTTTTTATTCATGAAGACGTATATTCAGGTGCCAGTTTCAACTAAAATATTATAAATTTTTTGCTATTTATGACCAACGTTTGAATTCAGTTAGAAAAAATAATAAATTTAGTGTACGAATTCATTAAGCAGCATAAAATGCTAGTTTAAAAGAAAAAATGTTTTTTCGGAAATATTTGAATAATTCTTAACAAAATCACAGTTTTAATATTTAAACTCTTTTCAGTATTTCGTATTTTTTATAATGCTGCAATTTATGCTTCGAATTTATGAATTTCATTGTGGTCGAAGACTTTATTGGTATTTGCAGCAAAGATCCGATACATTTTTTGCTCCCCAAAGTGCTGTAATTAATAAACAAGATGAAAATGTTTTTCAATTTTAATTTGGTCAATAAAATCGTTTTTTTAATATTATTTACCATTACTCTGAACCAGTTTTTTTGTGAATTTCAAATGTGTTTCTAAAAAATTAATGTTATATTTTTTCTGTATAAATATATGTCTGATATGAATTATCAATGCGCAGTTTCTATAAAATTCATTTTCCTAATAATACAACAGTTTCCAAACACCATTTAATTTGTTCTTTATTTACAATAGTTTTAACAGTTATTGAAAATGCAAAATTAATTTAAAATGTATTATTTTTGCAATTACTTCAAGATTTTTTTTGTATCAAAAATTTTTCGCTTTGAGCATATATTCGCACTTCTAGTTTTGACTCATGAAGGTAAATATATCGGTGGCAGTTTTAGCTAAAATAACATAAATTTCTACCATTTACGACTTCAGTTATTAAATAAAGAATCAAAAGACAAAAGGTTTCAAAGCAAACATTTTTTTTGACAGTTTTTAACAAAGAAAATTTTTTTTATTAAGCTAGAAACAGGAGCGAAGAAAGCTTAAATTAACAGTCAGAATTCCATCACAATTAATAAATATAAATTGATTGAACACAAACAAAAACCATAACGACATCTTTATCTAATTTTTCATCGAAAATGGAATGCAGTTTTAAGCCGAGAAAATGCTTTATATTCTTATTTAGAAGTTTGTTTAAAATGTTCTGATAATAGTTTGCAGTAAAATGTTGTTAATGTTAAAATGAAAAATGAATTACAGGTCTTGACAAGTATAATAAAAATCTATTAATCATACTTATAAGTATGAGTACATATAAAGTAAAAAAAAGATACACAAGTTTATCACCTTCAAACGTTCGTACAGTTTATTTTTGTTGTATTATCGTTGCAAAGAAGTATGCAGTTTTTAAATTAAAAGATGTTTAATTAAAATGCTTATAATAGTTGGCACAGTTTAAAAACCACGAAAATTTGAAATTACCCTGGAATGTAATTTAACAGTTAAAATATTACTGAAAAGTTTTGCTACCTTTTTTTATAAAAACTTTATTTTTATTACATTAATACATGCCGGTTTCTTCCCTGTTGACAGTTTTGTTGAATTTTATGTGAAAGGCTGGCCGCTTTTTTTATAAAAATTGTTATAATTAATTTTAAATGTCGTTTGTACATTGTATTTAAACTTTTTTCTAACCTTTTTGTTTATGTTCAAGATAACAGATTATACTAATTTCCTACCAATGGCTGCTCACAGTTTTCATAAAAATTATTTTATTTAAGAATTTACATTTTTATTTTTAATGGCACTTTTTTTGCAACAGTTTTTTCTATGCTCTATGCCACATTTTATGAAATACAAATTTTTTTATAACAATTTTTATTTTTTATTTACTGCGGTAAAAGCTTTTATTTTGACCGCAAGAACTAGGTTTCTTCAAATGGTTTTTTACACATATATACAGATTAAAACAACGTCAACAGTTTATTGATTATAAAATAACACACTTGTTTAAAATAGTGCAAATTATGGTATAAATTATAGATTACACCATAATTAATTTATATGGTAAAATTTTTTGCGCTTAAAAGACCTCTTCATGCAATTCAGTTTTTTATAATTTTCAATCGTAGCTGACGAATTTTATGTTATTTTATAATATATAAAATTATTACACGCAATATGAAAAAAAAATATTATCGTTTTTTTAAACTTAAAAGTTTTTGTTGATTTTAGCTGATATGGAAATTTTAAAATTAATTAATATAAAAAGTGCTAAACTGGTGAAATTCAAAATAGCAGTTATTCACAAAACAAAAGAATTTCGTTGTTTCATGCTATGAACCAAAAAATAACCAAAAGTTCATAGCCTGAAACAACAAAGAAGTCAAAACAAACTATTCAAACAAATATAAAATATTGCAAAGAAAGAATTTACTTTTATTCATTTTTAAAGATTTTGAAGCTGTGATTCATAAAAAAAGTGAAATCAAAATTACAGTTTACATTTTTGAAACGATTGCCGCAACGTGGCTAAATTTTTTTCTTCGGTTTTCACTCACTTCAAGAAATTTGTAGGGGATGAGAAGTGGTTTAATTTGTCGTTTGATTCGATCATATAAAGTTTCTTTGTCTCGTTTTTTTGCGGGACGCAAAATAACACGATTAGAAGAACGTTCGACAGCTCCCCATTACCCATATACCTTCAACACTATGTATTTTATGCTATTTTCGACAATCGACTTTTGATTCATCCATTTCGACAACTTTATTGGGACCACCAAGACGTTCAATTCGATGATAATAATAATTTTTTATAACTTCACGAGCATCTTTGTTTTTTTTTGTTTTCTGATAAAAAAAAATTTAGCCAGGCTGCAGCAATTATACCATGTTTTTTATTGCTTTTTTTATTTATGGACAACCAGTTTTGTTTTTGTGTTATTTCAAAAACACTCATTTCTTTTCTTGCACATTTTTTAAATTACATAGATTTCAAAAATTTTATTTATCAGTTCAACATACAAAGCTCTAAATTTTCAAAGGTGTATTTTTTATTTACTGCCAACAGTTTAATATAATAAAACATAAACATTATGCTTAAAAAACTGCGACCGTCATAATTTAAAAGGTTTAACCAACTATTCAATATCATAAAGCATTCATGTAATTGAAAACATCACATTTTTTCCAGTTTTATCACTACTTTCATTTAAAATAATAAAAATCTTTTTTTATCACTTAATCAGTAACCTTTATTTTAAAAATAATATTAAACATAAAAAAATTTTTTTTTTCCATTTTATTTGCCAATTGTCCAAACTGCTGCAATAAAACATAGAGACAAAACTAGCGTCGATTTTTGATGACTCTGTGGCGCAATTGGTAGCGCGTCCGACTCCAGCAAAAATAATGGGGATATCGGAAGGTTGCGTGTTCAAGTCACGTCGGGGTCAATATTTGTTGTCTTTGTTATTTTTTATTAAACAGATGAACAACACAGTTTTTAAAACGTTTTCACATATATCATCAAATAAAAATTTTTTTAAAAAATTATTTATGAGGTATTTTTGTTACTTTATTTATTTACTTTATTTTCAAAGAAATCACAGCAATTAATTTTCCAAACAGAGATTCAACGCGATACAGTTTAAATAAAAAGATTTTTGGTTCCTACTATATTTTAAATTGTCATGACAAAACAGTTCATACGATCTTTTGAAAATTTTAAAGTTTGATTTTTTAAACGGTTTATTTTACAATTGTAAAATGTAAAATGAAACATTTTATGATGACAATTAAAATTGTTTCATCTTTCAGTTTTGAAAATAAATTTTTTTAAAGAAAGAAGTTTTTACTTTTCAGTTTTAATTCATTTTTTCATACCTTTCGGGCTGTGGAAAACTTAATGCAGTTTTAATTCTAAAATATAGGCTCATTAAAGTTATAAAAAAAGATATGATGTGCGCAATTAATAAAACAGGAAATCGAAGCACAGTTAAAAAATTTTACACTGAAAATGTTTCAAATGTTCTGCAAAAGTTTTATTTAATTAGTAACAGTTTTAATAAAAAGATATTACAATATTAAAAAACATTTAACACAATGGTAGAAAATGTAGAAACGAATTTCACTTAAGCGTCGCAAAAAATATTGGACAAACAGTTTTGCTTAAATACGTAATTTCTTTTGATAATCAGTTTATTTCTTAGCAATTATGAGTGCAACTTCGTTTAACACAATAATTTTAAAATCGTTTGAAAAATTAAGTTACAAGATTTTTCACCCCTTTAAAAGTAGAAAAGAGCAGATTCATTGTTGCCTTCAAAAAGAATTTTTTGTAAAACACTCATATTTTTAAAAAAAAGTAATAAAACAATTTGTTGCAAATATCATTGTGTATGTTTGTTGTCAGCAAATCAGAAAAGTGTAGATAATGTTTTTTACCTAATCGAATTTTTTGTCAAAATTTCGTAATGAATTTATAATGTTAAGGTTGCAGAGGACAGTTAAAAATTTATATGCTTTGTTTCAATAATGAGAATTTACTCTGGCACACATTTATATTCTCTCAAAAACAAGCTTACAGTTTTGCAAATTTCTTAAATTTGTAGCGTCTCTTTTGTTTAATTAACATCCCAATATTGCTCAAAAAAATAATTTTCAGCAGCAATTTTTGATAGACTTTTTAAATGTTTAAAATCATATTTTTCCACCACAAATTGAATTGGCAGTTTATAAAAAAATATATTTCAATATTTGCACAATTGCGGAGGCACTTAAAATGTGAAACTCGCACATGCATCTCCTTTTTTTTCCTGCATTCTTTCATCCTCTTTTTGAAAATTAAACGTTGTTTAAAATTATAAAAAAAATAAAGGTCGATGAAGACTCGAAAATTTATTTTTTCAAGAACATAAAAGAACATTAGATATTTTGGTTTCCGAGACACAGTTTTTAAATCATCAACAAAAAAATCTGTTGATCATTAATTGAGCACAGCAATGTTGATTTAATACCCCACTTTTGTAAAAACACAAAAAAAAGAGATTTTTCATTGTTTTTTGGGACAAAAAATGAGAGAAATGTTTATTAAATCTGTATTTGTTTGTTTTTAATGAAATAGGATGAAAATTTTTGAGGGATAACAAACATTTGATTGAATAGAATTTGAGACAGATGAAAAATGGTACCAATTGAAAAACATCTTTCATATTGAACACAGTTTTTACAAAAAAATATTCACTAGCCGTCCCTTTTTTCAGTTTATTTTAATATTGCTTTTCATTGTTTTTTCGAAGTACAAATGAAGAACCTGTATTGCTTTCAATGCTCAAAGCGGATACAGTTTTAATGTCATAAATCCCTTTAATTTTATGTAAATCTTCAAATAATTTTTTAAAATATTTACATAAACTAGCCAAAACCTATTATTAAAGCTTTGGCAGTAAAAATTTCCATAATTTTTCTTCCGTGTGAACCAAAAAACCTCTTCAACAGTTTTAACAAAATATTTTGATGATGATGAATTCAAGACAGTCTTTTTTAAATTAGATAAAGAAAATTCATTTGGCACAAATTGTTTAGTCAGTTAACTTTAAAAAGCTCATAATTTCATATTTAGCAAATAGTAAGTCTTAAAAATAATTATGCAGTTTTACAACCTTTTTCCTGTAATTTTCGGCAATTAAAATTTTTCTAAATCGTAAACCATAAAATATCTTCAGTTTTCTTTTCTTTTATTTGTTGTCAGTTTCATATGCATAAAAATGCACTGGGTTGATTTATTCCAATTTTTAACTTCCAAAATTATTTAAAATAACAAGCGCAGTTTTGCTTTTTTTGACAATATAAATTTCTTTCATTGCAGTTTTTCAAAGTTGTAAATCCTTTCCATCTATAGTCAACCTTGCTTAAGCTTAGATCCACATTTTTTTTAGATTCCTTAAAAAAGACGAAAATTTTTTGGTTTTTTTAAGGGATCTTCCCTGAATCTTTTGGAGTGGCAGTTATGAATATCGCTCCATTTCTTCCAAACAGCTAATATTTTTTAAATTTTATGTCTCAGATCGATCCTGATATTTCAGTTTATTTTTGAGTTGTCAAAAATTGAAATTTTTTATGACCTCACATTATTTATATTTCTGAAAAACACAGTAGTTTATTTTGAAGTAATTATAAATTTTCAATGCAGTTTTTTTAACCAAGTTTCATGTTTTTTTTGCTTTTAACTTAAATCGCTTCCATTTTTTTCCTGCTTTTTTTCTTCTTTTTTCTGATCCTTTTTTCATTTTTTGACGTGGCAATGCTTTTTCCATGTGAAAAAACATTTCATCAAAAAACAAAGAAATTTTAAAAAAATGAAAAGAACGCAATAATTGAAACTGTGCACCTCTCTCTTTTTTTTGCAAAAAGCTAAAGTCAACTTTTTTCAAAACCTATTGAAAGAGCAGCAATTCAGACATCTGAGATGCCATCGTTTTTTTGAAAAAAATATTTTTTTCTCAAGAAATTCGAACCTTTTTTGCTTTTTTTCGTTTTTGGCGCTTTAAAAAACCACACAAAAAATGAGAGACAAAAGAAATGAAATTAAATAGAAAATATAAGAAGCACAGTTTTTGTTTGATTTACGAAACTTTGAGAGAGTTTTTTTTTTTGATGAGAGACAACACAACATAAAAATTGTCTGAAAAAAATTTTTTCTTGAAAAACTGTTTCATTGAATTTCAAAATGAACCTTCAAGTTTTTTAAATTTAGTTTTGTAAAACAAATCAGTTTATAATCTCTTATATATTTTCCCCTATATATTGCCTGAAAGTTTTGACAAGATCAGTTAAAAATAACAATATTACTTCATTTTTTCATATCCCTCTACTTTAACAATGTTATGGTTTTTCCGATGGTCAATAGGTTGACGTTTATGGAATATATGACAAACCCTTTAATTTCAGGGTTTGGTGGATTCTGGAGCTGAATTACCTTAATTTTAGCTTTTTTTCAGCTTCAAAGTGATGTAAAACTGGTTAAAATGAATTAGATTTAGACGTTTAAGGGTTTTTCGGACTCACCGAGTTCAGAGCTATCGAATGATACCACTTTTGTAATTTTTTGAAAACACCGCTCCAGAATCCGAATTCTGGAGCCGGTACGCTGTATTTATGAATCCTCCTGAAAAACATTGAATATTATGATGAAAATCGTGTACTTGGGACTCAGAAACCCCTAGAAAAAATTTTCAGCGGATTCTCAGACAAATAATTTTTTCTGTTCCAAGCAATCCTCAACTGTAAGAAAAAACGTCGCCAGTTTATTAAAAATTTTATGCAATTTTTTTCTCGCTTTTATTCTTTTTTACTCTTTTTTAAAAATGGAGTCTCTTTATCCAGTTTGTAAATGAAACGTTATTTATTAGTTGTTAAAATTTTAAAGATTTATAGAAATTTTTTTTCGTGAAATTTTTTAACTGTAATTACCTTTTGCAAAATTTTATAAGGACAGTTTAAATATTCAATATTGCCCATTAGCTCGACTACTGAATGATGCAATTCGTGAAAGGGGAATCAGTTTCATAATATTTAAAATTTTAGGAACAAACGGGAAATATACGAAAATGGCATCAATTAAATATTTATTTGCCATTTCGTTTTTAATTATTATTGCTTTTAATTCGGTTTTGGCAGGTAAGAAAATTTTTTTATTATTCATGACAGTTTATAGCTTTATTAAGTTTTATTTTTAAAATGATACTTTGAAACATGGATGAAAAACCTGTTTTATATTTGAAATTCAGTTTTTAAGCTAAAGGCGGTGTTTTTAATACAGTTTAATGTCACGAAATAGATCTCAGTTTTAGCATAGAATTCGATAAACTCAGTTAAAAATAAAAAAAATTTACATTATCACAGTTTAATAATATAGCTTTTTACTTTATAGCCCCGGTAAACTCCAAAGAAGCAGGAGATCGAAAAAATGATGACTCAGAAGAATCTCCAGAAACTGATAAAAAAATTCCTGCCAAAATTAATGATGCTGCATTAAATGAACAAGATACCGATGAATCAAGTGATGACG
>CABFKP010001373.1:0-12167 GCA_901779475.1 Panagrolaimus davidi
TTTTTTCTTTGTTTATTTTTTGTTGATGTTTTTTTTAAATATAATTACCAAATTAAATTTCTTCTTGAATCTTCTTTATACATTTATACAGTATACATATCAATTTTTTGAATGACTTTTGTAAAAAGTTGTTTACAGTTAGCTCTCTTTTTTATAAAGGAATTAAAAATTAGCATAAAGAAAAAAGAATGAAATGAACAAAAAATTGTTGCAAATGCTATTGAAAAATTTCTTAAAAAAGAAAATGTTTAATTTTCATTGTGTACGTAATTGTTTTCTGTAATTTATATTTATTTTAATAAAATCAATTTTAATGTTTTTATGTCGGGGGAGCAGGTTTGAAATAAAAAATAGTTGTAACCAGGCGAAACAGCGCCCTTTTTTATGTTTATTTTATTTTTTTGCACAAATTACACTTAATTTTTATGTCCTTTCTTCTTTATTTAAATGAAAGAAAAAATGGGTAAAAAAAATAAGTGTAAAAAAAAGTCTTTTCCAACAAAATGACCGAAAAGTCATTTGGCAAAGCGTTTTTTTTGCAAAAGAGTCAAAAGAGTCAAAAAATGACTCTTTCTTCTTCCTGACCATGGGAAAGAAAAAGTTTTTTATACAACTTATCATCGAAATGGCAATAATAATATTTACCAGCAAAGTAATTTATTTTGTAAAATTTCCAAAAATGTAAAGCAAAATTTTAATGAAAACTACGATTTTGTGGAAAATGGAGCGGAAGATTTTCTTTTTTTTTCGAAATAGCACGAACACCTGGCAAAAAACAACAGAACGGGAAAGTCAAGTTCCCGACATTCGAAAAAGCGTTTAAAATAATAACCTATAATTGTCCAGCATTTAATCTGAATAATACAAAAGAATGTCTAGTTACAGCGCTAAATCCCTATACAGTAATCAAACTACAAAATTAAGTACGATACAAGAATTCAACTCATAAATAATCTTCAACATTTATAATATTTAATTTATAACAAAAAGGCAAAACAAAGAAAAGATGCAGAGATGACAACAAGATAAATTAATATGCACTTAACAGAGATCATTTCTTAACAAGTTTTCATTTATTGAGCGATAGTACGGAACAATTGTGTTTGCTGCTTTTCAAGATTATCTTCAAATGCATCCATAAGAGCTTTCATTTTAGCATCAATTAATTGGCGAACTTTTTCATGAGTGCTTCCGCTTTCCAATTCAATCATATCCTTTTTTGCCTGCAGATAGAAAAAAACTTTAAATTTAAAGATGACAAAATAAGATCGTAGCAAGCAAACGAATTTGTTTGTTTTGCACGTCCATAAATTAAAGCATAAAAAGCTTACTCTTGCATCTTCTTTTGATAATGAAAGATTTTCAGCAACGTTTGTAATTTCAGGCATAACAAATTTTTGTGAAACAGCTTGATAAATAGAAGCACAGTTACAAATTTGAACACACATTCCTGATGCAAGAAGGGCTGGTTTGACTAAAGCTTCAAAGGCATCAGCATCCTAAAAAAATAAATTTTGAAAAATTTTTTGCGTGAGAAATATTTACTTTAACACCATAAGTAAAATCTTCAATACGTTTTTTAAGATTTACAGAGATAATTCTATTCATGGTTTCAAAAAATTCTGTCATATTTTCCCAATGCTTTTCAACCTTGCTTAAATAAGTAAGACCTTCTTGCAAACAAGAAATTACACTATTCATTTCAACTTTGGTTAAATCAAGATTTTTCATATTGGCCATTAAATCTGCAAGTTCACGTTTACTTTGAAGCATTCCTTCCATATTTTTATCTTTTCGTTCTTCTTCTTTATCAAGACGATCACGAGCATTGTTAAGAGCTTTCTAAACTTTTATGGTTTAAAAATGTTATAAAAAATTGTTCACTTACAGAATGTTCTTTAACTCGAGTTTCAGCAAATGATAAACAAGCTTTTTCACGTTCAACACTTTGTTGATTTTTTGAATCAATATGTTGACGAGCAGCTTGTACCAATTTCGAAATCTCTTTTGACATCAAAGCAACTTTTTTGTCTGCTTTTAAAAGTTCAGGATTTTTCAATAAACTTTGAAGATGAATTCGAAGATCTTTGACTTTTGACACAACATCTGCAATTCTAGCAGAACCTTTAATAACTTCCAAACGATCAATCCATTCAGTAATTGCTTCTGCAGAAAATTCATAAGATCATTGAATTTCAAAAACAATTTCATTGATATCTTCAAGATGAACCGTATCCTAAACCAATAAAGAACTTTATTTGATTTTATACATTTCAAGCGACATACCAATTCAATTTTATTGGATTTATGCTCAGGATCACATGAAATATAATTTCCTAATCCAGGTATCTTTCCAAATTGCTGAGCTACAAAAGATGCTGCTGCTCTTGGTGCACCAATTATTCCACTAATAGAATCTTTTACCATATCAACAACAGTCAAACCCATAAGATCTACAACATCAACCGGGACAGATGCTTTCTGAAATGTTGAAATATAACTACTGTATCTTCAAATGAAAAAAAATGAAACCTTATAATTCTCTAATGCTTCTTGAACCAATTTTGCATTTTCTTGATATTGGGATTCTCGATTAGCAATCTCTTCATTTTGTTGTTTCTGTTTAATTTTAAATTCTTCCAATTGTTTCAAGGCTGCTTTGCGATTTTCTTCACTTGTAGATTGTGCAGAAATTGCACCAAGAATAAGTTCTTGAAGTTCACCAAGTACTGAATTAAGTGTATCCTTTGCTTCTTTAGCTGAATTCATACAACCTTCTGATGATTTTGCAATATTTCTAACCAATCGATTAAGCTTATTGGGGCTATTACTACGTACCATTTCAATTAAAGCATCTTGAATGTCTTCTGGCAAATCCACAAGATATGCATAAATAGTTCCCATTGAGTTATCAGCTTTTCGGAAAGCATTACACATACTTGTTGAAACTTGATAAAGTGATGCCCGGAAGGAGCCAGGATTTTTCATGTACTTAAATTGATCTCTGGACATATTATTACTAATCACCGATGGATCATCAGTAGCTGCAGCAAGGATAGCCAAGGAATTAACAACTGAAACAGCATTTGGACCATCATAAAGCAAGCAAATATTATCATGCATAGGTTGGGTACTTTTAGAAATACTGCTTTTTACTTCCTAAAATATTGTTTTATTACTAGTATAAAAAATGCACGTCATTTACGAGAAATTGTTCATGCGTTGAAATCAAATGCATATTTGGTTTAGCAGTAACTTGATGACTATTAGCATTAGCGGCATCAGCAGTTGTAACAGAAGTAGAAATTTCATCACCATCAACTTGATAAACGGCACCATCTTCCAAAGATTGACAAAATTCGGTGCCTTCAACAATGATAAGATCTCCACCAGCATTAATAAGCATCAAAGAATCAAGACTAACTTTGAAAAGTTTTGAAAGATTTGCTGGAGTTGCAGATTTTTCATTCAACTTTTTTGTAACACCATTACGGCTAAATTCATAAATCATTTTTACGAATCTAAAAAAAAGTTTTTTAAATAACCAGAATTTGTAAGCGCATTCAAAAGTGGCTGTAGAGAAAATAAAAAAATATTTGACAGTTAATAATTAATTAAGGAGCATCCAGATTTGACAGTCAAGAAAATTAGGGTTGTTCATTCCCCGGGGAATCCAAAAAATCGGGGGAATTCCCCACCATTCCTCGAAATCCTTTTTTGACTGATTTTTAATATTGTTCTCCATTTTGACTTAAAATAGGCTTCTTTTTATTTATGAAATGTTTTTAAACAGTAAACAAAAGCTAAAACAACAAAAATAAAAGTTAATCTTCGTCTACAGTATCCTGAGGTTCAATAACATCGCGAATAATTTAAGCATTTTTGGCTCTTAAATATAAAAAAGGGGTAATCCAATTAGTTTTTGACAATTTCTATGTTATTTTAGTATTGCAAAATATTATTTAATATAAAAACGATCTCTATTCTTTAAAGTCAAAAAAAACTTTTGCGGGGAATCCCCAGGAGAATTAGTGATGTGCATTTGACCGGTCGAAAATTTTTTCGGTCAATTGACAGGGTCAATTGACCGATCGACCGAATTTGACCGGTTAAAAATTTTTTTTGGTCAATTGACCGGTCAATTGACCGCTAAATTGACCGGTCAATTAACCGCACATCACTAAGGAGAATTCGCCGAGGAAAATATTCGATTTCTTTTGCTTGATCCTCTCTTCCCCCTGAAAACATTGATGTCAGATCTTGCGCTTACTAATCGATATATTTCATCTCATTTGTTTTGGAAAAAGAAGCTTGTAAAATATAAAAAAAACACAATTTTAATAAAGTAAAGAAAGTAACAATTGCAACTAACAAAATTGTAAAATTTTAAGCAAAGAGTTTAAATTTAGCACGTGCACCAAAAAAAAAACAAAAAAAAGAAGTAGGGCATTTGACTGCATATCACTTACCTTATAAAAAATCTAACATGCAGGAGAACCTTTTTACCAAACAAAGCAAACGAATACAAAAAAGTGTTTTTCTTTAATTTAAAAAAAAAAGACTTTAAATTTAAAATTGTTGGAACATTTTTGTACAGGATAAAATGGAGTTACACTTTTTTTAGAGAAATATTGACCCATAAAGTTACATTTTTCTAACATGCTGTAAAAATAATAGTGAAAATCATTGAAGGATGTGTAAAAACATAATTTAACAAACTCTTTAAATCTGACGTGCTTGCAATCGTTTAAAATATTGCAAAATATATCACTCTATTAAAAAAATTATTATTCCTCTTCTGGTTTTTAACGTCGCTGATTTTAGAGCTATAACTTCATTGTTAACGTGGGATTATGGCTGATAATTATAATGCAGGGGTTCAAAAATGTATTGAAAAAATGCAAAGTCTTAAAGAATCAATGGAAAAGGTTTGTCTTTTATAACTGTTTTTAAACCACAATTAATAAAAGTTTTATAGACAATGAATCAACATCGTGAAAATCCAAAACTTGCTTGTAATAATACTGCCTTATCTGCATTAATTCAACGAGCTCAAAACTTATATAATGAAATGGATGGTTGCCAAAAAGATGTTGATGGAACTATTGCAACTTTGATTTCTGATAAAACTGATGCTGAAAGAAAGGTTGGAAAACAGATGCTCAAATGCAAATCAAGCATTTAACTTCATTAATTATCGATCAAGAACGGGCAATTAGAGAAATTTGTTTGTCTTTTTTGCAAGTTGTTTAATGCTTTCATAATTTTAGTGTGAACAACAAATAAAAAACCTTGAAGAAACTTTGGAACAAGGAAAGAAAGCAAACGAAAATCGTCAAAGAAATATGGAAGTCAGTGAAAATATTAGTAATGGTGCATCAAGACTTGGATGGTATTCATTTTTTGGTGGATTTCTTTTTCCACCTTTAATGGCTACTGCTGTTACATTGGCAGGATTATCTACTGTAGCAGCTGATGCACATAATTCTGAAATGAAAAAAGGTGAAGTTAATTTGGATGAAATTCGAAATCGAATGCAAAGTCAAATGGATAAAAAATTATCATATCAAAGTAAATATTACATAAACTTTGATTTTCATTCATTATTTCTAATTTTCAGATCAAATCAATGCTGCCAAACAATCAATTGAAAGAAATCAAAAGGATATGGAACAACTTAAAATTAAAATTCAAGATTATGAAACTAAAATCCAAAAATATCTTCGAATGGTTTCTTCAATAGTGTTCCCGTCCCGTCCCGTCCCGACGGGATTCCCGCGGGAAACGGGACGGGACTTTCCCGTTTTCCCGTCCCGTAGCCATTTCAGTCCCGTAAAAATCCCGTAATCCCGTCCCGTGGTCCTAAATTCCCGTAAAAAATGACTGAAAAATTCCCGCGCAAAAGAAAGTTGCATTTTTTATGCATTTTGGCATTTCGGGTACTAAAAAATGTGTACGGTTTATAAAAATAGCTCAAACTATTTTTATAAAAAAAATTGTTTGAGTTATTTTGATTGTTTTTCTACTTTTTTTTACGTAATTTGTTATTATTAGCAGAAAAAATTTTTTTATATTACATTCGTAATGTAAAAAAAAATTTTTCTGCCTTCTTTTTGGGTAGATTATTTTTGACGGGATCACGGGACGGGAATCCCGTGATCCCGTCCCGTGGCTATTTCTAAAAACACGGGAANTCCCGTGATCCCGTCCCGTGGCTATTTCTAAAAACACGGGAATTCCCGTTCCCGTGATTTTCCGAAAACGGGACGGGACGGGAACACTATTTACTGGACCTCTTAACTTAAGTTATATTTATAATATGACTTAAGAGTCTTTAGTCATATTATAAATTTTTGTAATAAATCAAATATTTAAGTAAAGATTCGGTAAACAACAAAAAATATAATATTGCTAATAAATGGAATATTCAAATTTACGTTTATTTGTCAAAATTGATTTTTTTAAACATTTTATTATGAACATGTTTTGATTCTTTACTTTTATTATAAAAACGTTTTTTTATTTTTAGGTGTTTTTTTAAACATTTTTTTTGTTCCACTTTTTCGATGATTTTGTTTATTTACTGTTCGGCGGTTTCGCTTAGCTTTCAGAAAAATACCGTATCAGAATTGATACATGACTAATATTCATTCGACAATTGTAAAAGTCTTAAAAATCTTTAAGTTTTCACTAATTTTGCTACAAAATTTGCGCTACCTTCTGACAAATTTTTTATTCCCTTCATTACAGTAATCTTATGAAAAATCGACAACTTTATATTAGCAGAATATTTGACATTTAATAAAAAAAAACAGAAAAAAGGGGTACAAGTTTAATGATTTCTAACTAAATTTTAGATATCTTACGATGAAAAGCTTTCTTTTTTATCATTTTTAATTTTACTATATTTTTCCAAAATAAATTATGCATAAAAAATGCATGTTTTCTTTTCTCTTTTAGCAAAAAAAATTTTTTTTACAAAGAAAAACATCATTTTTGGTATTACTTTTTTTTTTAACACTGCTGCAGCAATTGTTTTTGCAAAAGTGCATCCTTTTTTGAAAGACACAAAAAACCAAATGCATTGAAAAGGTTTGTCCTGTTCGTAAATTTGTGGCTCTCATACCCCTTTCTTTTTTTTGTGCTTATTGATTCAGTTTTTTGACGGAAAAAGGAAAACATTTCCATCGCACTTTTTTCTTATTTTAAAAATGAATCATTTTATTTGAATATTTAATAAATTTTTCTCGGTAATCAGATGCCAACCCCACAATTACTACAACGTATTAATACAACTGAAAATTTAATCAAAGGCAAACAAAATCTTGGGAGCTTTATACATATCAACTGGTACAATATGTCAAACATTTAATAATGCTTCGGCGATCGGAAGTGGAGCTAAAATTTTGAAAAAATGTGAAAAATTTATATTTCGTTACTAAATATTCCAAATTTGAGAACTTCTATTGACAGCAATGTATTGTTAAATGTATTCATGAAAACTTTTGAACAGAAGTTTGAAACAGCATAAATTCATATTTTTACCTATCGTTTTATTTTTCATTGTATCCTTTTGCTTATTAGTTTTTGCGAAATAAACAATTCGTTATTATTAAGTCAGTTTATTTATTTTTATTTTTTTATAAATAAAAACAAACAATTACAAATTTAGAAATAACATAATTATAAACAACAGAATCATATTAAAAATTATAGCACTATTTTCTTTTTTTAAATAAGCAGTGTTTCCAAGTTTTGCCGTAAACGTAAAGTTTTAAAAAGTTAAAGTGATTCGGTGATCACCATTCACATGAACCACAGCATCAGTGAATTGACCGAGTCATTTCAACTGCACAGCATGATATTTATATAAAAGGTAAGCTTACATTATAGTAACAAAACAAAAGAAGCATTATAGTAAAAGTCAAACCGATCCGAGTCTGTTTTTATTTTTTATTATTATGACGTTATAAAATACCTATAAAAAAGTACAAATGATTTTTCTTATGAGAAAGTTATACACTTCGGTCCAGAATTACCACCAGTTTATAAGAATATTAAAATTGAACCAATCAATTGCCCTGAAATTGAAGGTTTAATTAACGTCAACAGCAACCAAAGAGAACATGTTAAGGGTATTTTGCTGGCAAAACTTCAACGTGGAATAATAAACCATATACAAACTTTACCGCCAATTGATCCAAAATCTCAAATTCTTAACCCTGAAAAAATTAAATTTCAACAAAAAGCGTAAAATCCAAAAAATAAGTGATTAATTGGTATAAGTAGCATACGATAATAAATACTATATTATTATAGTCGATTAGGTAAAAATGTACTTTCGGGATAGGGGCAGCTCATAATTTGGGAAAATACGTTTGAATACCAGGGGAGTATTCTAAAATAGGTCCCGTTTCAAAAGCGAAATCACATGTTAATCGGTTCCCTTGTTAGATATCTTACAACAACATGCTTGTACATTTGAAATTTACAAGCATTATTAAAAAAGAGTTTTAACTGTAAAAATTATATTCTTATTTTTATGCATTGTACTTTTTTGATTTGCACCTATTTTTTATAAACGTATTTATAAATTATTTACACATTATTTAAAGTATTCGATGGAAAGCTTTCTTTTTTATCATTTTTAATTTTACTAAATTTTTCCAAAATAAATTTTGCAAAAAATTTCTCTTCTTTTTTAAAAAGAAAACATATCATCTTTGGTCTTACTTTTTTTTCAGCATTGTTGCAGCAATTGTTTTTGCAAAAGTGCGTCCTTTTTTTGAAAGACACAAAAAACCAAATGCATTAAAAATGTTTGTCCTTTTTGTAAGTTTGTGTCTCTCATACCCCGGTCTTTTTTTATTTTTATTGATTCAGTTTTTTAACGAAAAAAAGAAAACATTCCCACTTCACTTTTTTTATTTTAGAAATAAACTATTTTATTTGAATATTTAATACATTTATTCAAAAAAAACAGTTAATGGGATAATCTTAAAAAAAGTTTAACTGAAATGGAAGAAAGATTTTTTCATTTTATGTTTTACTTTTAAGGTTATCTCAAAGTTGTAAAGGTATTTTCTATTTCCAAAATCAAATATGTCTTTAAAAATATACCTAAAAACGGTTCCCGTAGACCTTTTCAAGCATCAACATCCCGCGGCAATTTTAAAAAATGTTTAAACTTTCTTCCTCTTTTTTCTACACTGTTTCTGCTACATAAAAAAAACCGTTGTATTCTTATTTTTGTATCCGATCAATTTTTAGTGCATTTTCCCATGTTTTAAATTAAAGACAGCAAAAAATATTACAAAATTGCAGTGTTTCATAATTTTTAGTTTTAAAGTATACCAATAAAGCTAATATTATAATACAGAATCGACCAGTTAATTCGCGAAAAATTTTTAAACTTGCATGTTTCTTACACATTTTGCCAAAAAAAATAAACACAGTTTTTTACTTTAAATTGAAATACGCTTTGTTTAGAATAAATATTCATTTTGTACGATGAAATTTGAAAATACAGTATTTTTCAAAAACAAATATATTAATAGAGGGGGTGTCTTTTTTGACACTCTTATTAACCCATAAAATTGTTCAATCCAGGTAAATTTTAGTCAAAAAAGAGCACAGAAATTTCGAAACTAGAAAAACCAAAGTTTTTAAATAAAAAAATTTTATTCCCATTGATCACGTTGTTGACTATGAGGATACTGTTGTCTGGGATAATTGTATTGATTATTAGAATACTGTGGATAGCCAAAATATTGTTGATTGGGATAATTCTGCTGATTATTTAAATATTGTTGATTGGTGTAATATGGAACATTTTGTGGTTGTGCATTTTGTGATGGTTGTGTAACAGCAGTTTTATGTAAACTTGTGACACCTTTTGTAAAAGAAATTTCTGCCAAATTATCTGTCAAAGGTGTTGGCGGAATTTTAATTACCCAAAGCATAATAACTGGTAAACATAAATAAAACATATTATATCCCGATAAAAGAGCAGATGAAGACAAAAGTGCAGCACTACAAAATTCAGGTTTATCTTTGGGGATCCAAACCCAAATGAAAACTTAAAAAAATTAATTACTTAAAATTTAAAAATTGTTTAAAAAATTCTTACGGAAAAATATAAAAATGGTTAAAAAACTGAATGCAACAACATGAAAATATCCCATCCAACTTTTTTCTTTTATTATTCCATTCCAAGTTTTCCAAAATTTTTTATTAAAAATTCGATATCTTAATAAATAATCTAATCTTAAAAAGTACAATAAAATCAGCCATTGTATGACGGAAATAATCGTAAGAATAGAATAAACAATTAAAAAACTGGATAACCATTTAAATGATTGACATTTATTGAAATTTATGGAAGCAAAAAATAATGTTGCAAATGAACCAAAAACTAAAAAATTATTACAAAGAAAAAATAATACAAAAAGGGATGACCTTTTTTTAGCGCGCTTATTTGAGCGTTTGTTTAAGCGGAATTTTTTGGCGTCGATTTTTGGGAGGAGAATTTTAGGTCAGTGACTGTTAAGCGTGTGACATTTGGGAACATGATTTTTCAGCGTGATTTTTTTTTAGGAATTTATTTAGGCATTTGACTATCGTCTATAATTTTTTGTGCATAAGTTTTTAAGCGTATAACATTTGGGCTTGTGTTTATTGGCTCATTTTTTTAAGAGTGTGACATTTGGGCGCATCGCCCTGGTGACCTCAATGTGTAAAAAATCCAAAAAATTGTCAAACACTGAAGTCACCAGAGTGATGCGGCTAAATGTCACACGCTTTAAAAAATGAGCCAAAAAACACAAGCCCAGCAGGTATACGCTTAAAAAATTATGCCCAAAAAAATTAAGCCGAAAATTCTGTGCCTACAAAAACACGCCTAAAACTATCACGCTCAAGTATCCCACGCTTAAACAAACATGCCCAACTGTCATGCGCCTAAACACGTGCGCTAAAAGAAGGCCACGCCTACAAAATTTTTTAGATTGCTTACTTGGAATAATTATTGAAAAGAATATAACAAATATTATTGCAAAATACGTATAACATGGTTGTAAACGTGGCCGTGTATAGTTTTTGACACAATAACTAAATCTTAAACAAAATATCCAACTTGTGCAATAAATCAATGCCAAAAAAATAAAAAAGCCTGCTGCAATTGCTATCAAAATATCACTCAATCCTAAATTATCCGATGGACAATTTTTACCAGAAGATCCACAAATTGTGCCACTACCACCATCATCACAACATGTATAACAATAATCATCTGGTCCATCGCAAACATCTGCATAACATTCAACTGTACAACTGAAAAACATATTTTTATCATATTTCAGAGAAGTTTGTCAAAATTTTTAACCATCAAAAATCAAAAATTTATTAGTAACTTACTGATCATTTCCATCACCATCATAATCATCTCCATGAATTGTAAAAATCAAAAAAAATAAAATCAAAACAATTAACACTTTTTTGAACATTGTGCTTCTAATAAAAAAAGTTTTCCCTCAATAAATGCGAATGCTCTTAAAAATTTAAAGCAATTATATATTATTTTTGTCTTCTTTTCTTATCAGAATTTAGTGTGTTTTAATTGTATTTTTTGTTGAAAAGTTTTTATTGTTTATGTTTTAGTGTCGGTTGTTCGCTTTTTTCTTTTCTTTATTGGCATATTTCTTTTCTGATAAAAAGTTTAAAGTAATACAACTCTAATTTTTCAGTTTTATGACAAATAAAAAGCTACATTTAATTTTAAGCTTTAAGGTCCAAATAGATCAAATAATGTATATATTTTAATTTATATTCATCAGCAGTCAAAAGATATTTGATTGCTGATGAAAGGTCGCCCTTTTTTCAACGAAAAAAAAATAATTATCAGAATTAGAAAAGGTCAAAAATGGCACCTATTATTTTTGATCGGCAAAGATCTTAAAGGTCAACAAGGTCATGAATGAACAGTGGAAAAATTCAAATCAGAACAATGTTCAACAATTCCATTGCGCTCATTTTCTCTGCTTCGATTCCCCTTCTAGAAACTTTGTTACAGTATACTTTTAACATTAAAAACAAAAACGATCGAAGCTGTGATTGAAAAAACACATCTAAATCGAACAAAAAACATTTTACCATTTTTACCGATTTTT
>CABFKP010001381.1:0-12167 GCA_901779475.1 Panagrolaimus davidi
TTAATTAAATTACAAATATAAATTAGTTTTATAAATTGTTTAAATACATGCTCACCTTTTTTAAAGTTTTTTCCCCTTTTTTTGCAACTGAAACAATTTTTCTGCGCCGGCTGGGCATTGAACCTTTTCACAGAAAAGAGAGCGTCGCATGCAAACCTGCGACGCTCACAATTGCTCTAAAGACGTCGCATGCATGGCGGCGCTTTTCCTTTGAAGTTTTTCATTGCCATCGAAAACGTCTTTTTTTGTGAAAAAAAAATTGGTTGAGGGTCTCTAGATATATTTAAAGAAAACGTTTTGTGTTCTAAACTTATGATTTTCATTATTCTTTGAAAATCATAATTTAGATAAAAAAATAATAGAAAGAAATGCAGAGAATAAAAAAAAATTAAGAAAAACATTTTAAAAAAATTACAACCAGAATAATTAACAACTTCTGAATTACTCCATTCTATGATCAGCCCAATCTTTCTTTTGATTGTTTCAACTTAGCTAGCGTTTCTTCTGTTTGGGCACGGCATTGGGTAATGGACTTGTCTTCGGCAAAAATCGACTCGTCTTCAGCAAATTTTTTTTCGCTATTTGTTATAAATTCATTTTTAAAGTTTTCCTTTACATGTAAGATTAGGGAAGTCATGATAGCTTTAGGAATAACATCTTGAAGAATTTTTCGAACGTGGTCAAAGTATTTTTGAAGGGCATACTCTAAACATATTAAGATAAAAAATATGATTATTTCAGCTTCTTTTAAATTTACCGGTTAAATTTGCCGTCTTTTTTTCATATTCGGTAAATTCTTTTAATTCGTTCTTTGGTTTCGCAATACTTTTAATGAAATCTAAAACATAGATTAAAAATCGATACATAATCCTTAATTATACCATCAGAACGTAAATCTTCAAAAATTGAGGTATATAGTTCATTCGATGATGCATTTTGAATTAAAATTAGATAATCTATTCTTTCTTTCGTCGCTTTAAGGCATATTTTTTCAAGGTAGTCATTGTAAGAGTTACAAATATAAGTATCAAATTCAGGAAAGCGTTCCATCTTTTTCTAAAATTTTATTTATGAAAAGTTCAGCCTGAATTCGTTTTTTGATTATGATTAAAATAAAATACAAAAACTCGACAAAAACTCCAACCTGCATTTCTTTTCCCATGCTTTTAAGCAAATCAAAAACTCCTTTAGCACAATTGTGAGAGGGATCATAAAAAAATGATAAATATTGTTTTGAGAAATGTTCAAAGCTATCTTCAGGCAGAAACACATTTGACTTGATACCCTAGATGTCAGTAATGTAATTTAAATTTGTTTTGTTTTCCTCTAGACTTACACGAGCGTTTTGAATAGAACGTAAAAGTCTTGTTTCAAAATTGTCGATTTTCTTTGTAGGATCAATAGCATTGAGGTCAGTATGAAAGCGTTCAAATAATTTTTTAATCTCTGCCCCAGTTGAGCTAAATTAATAAGATATTTAAATATTTTATGGTAAAATATCAAACCGCTTAAAAACTTCTGATGCAGTACCAGAAAGCCGTGATTCGTATGTATTACAAAAATCATTAATAATTTCGGTAATAACTCTATGCTTATTTTCTTTTGTTATACGCGAGCCATAACCTTTGAGAAGTTCCTCTTGCACTGATATTTCTTTATCAAATTCTTTTCGAAATCCTGGTAAGCAATCCATAATATGATCTTTTAAAATCTATAAAAATTCTTTTTTTCAAAGTAATTATTCAGATACTTCAAGTAATTACTTTATTCAGTTTTTCCCTTAAATGATAGACACCATTTATTTCCGCTAAGCGTAAGCCCAAATTCTCTTTTAAAAACTTTTCTTCATCTTTTAAACATTCTTCCAAAGGCTTGTTTTCATCAATATCTTCTTGAGAGCGATTAACAACTCCAATAATTCCATGATTAAATTTCAGTAATTCTCCAGTTAAAACCCTTTTAACATTATTGATATCTTTCACTGAATCAATCTTTGTAATTACACACATTGTTCTTTCATGTTCTTTATCAACTTCGTTTAGAATTTGTAGCGATTGGGATGTATTAATATCTTGCGTTGCTTGAGTAACATAGAGAATCTTGCATTTGTCTTTTTTAACGTAATTCATCACCAATTTTCTGATTTCTTCCTAAAGCAAACAAAAATTTAAGAAATTATAAACAAAATAAAAGAAATTATGGTAGTTGCAAAGAAAGATCACAATTTAAGGGGGAGTCAAAATTTCTGAAGATTTGATCATACTCCATATATTTTTGGAGATGAAAATATATGGAAGAGGGGGAATATTGCAAAAATGCTACGAAAATTCTTAATCTTAGATGTGCGTATTTTATTCTACTTAAGTGTTTCTGAGGCAAATATTTGGAACAATTATCTAAATGTTTACTTTAGATAACTTTTAAAAAATTATAGCGATAAAAAATCAAAATAGCAATTTTTGAAAAAACCGACAGAAAATTATTAGAATACTTACTGGTACTTCTTTCGTCTGCCCTTTCACAGAACTAGTTATAAGTCCTGGCAAATCAACAAGAGTTAATTCAATAACTTTGGATGAGAAAATTTTCAAATTGATAACTTTTTCTGATACTCCCTGAAAATTAAAAAAGAATAATTAAGAAACGTTAAAAAGAAACATTTACTGCGGCACACATTTTATCAGTTCTTTTTGAAATTTCTTCTCGAACTTTATTAAAGTCGGTAAACACTTCGCTATCCGTACCATTTTCCTCTCTAAATATTGCCCAATCTTCAGAACGACTTCCTTCTGAATAACATGGTGTGTAACGACATTTTTAATTGTAATACAAACCTTTTAAATGTTCCCTCCGAGGATCATTTTCAGGTACTTGAACGAGATGCAACAAAATTGGACAACGAGTAACCATTCCTTCACCACCGCGTGGAAGAAAATCTTTTCCAACAATTGCTTCAAGAGTTGAGCTTTTACCAACTGACTGAATTATATATGAATGAAATTTCAATCGGTTTTTTATTTAAGAAAGTAAAATACCTGATCTCCCAAAACCACAATTTGTGGGATATCAATTTTGCATTCTTTGGGCAAAGTCGATAGAATATCTTGAAGATCACCAACCATTGGAATTAAGGATTCTAAACTGGCTTTGTCGTTGGACATTTTTAGACGGTAATTGCTTGATATCAGATTAAAGTCTAAAATTTATGTTACTTAATAAATTTTCTTAAAAAATATGGGAGAAAAACGCAAGAGGTACAAAATATTTAAACACACATAAATTTTTCACTGATCGATAAATTTAGAAAAACGGCAAAACAAAGATTTTTGAACATCAAAAATGTTTAGTTTTTGAAACCGCGAATCTTAATTATTATATCAAAAAATCTGGCAAAACATAGTTTTATACTATTTTTAAAGCTGATTTTTATTATAAAAACAGATTTGGTCCTACATATCTCAAAGTCCCAGAATATTGTTTTAAAGATTAACCTTAATGATGTTCTTTAAAAAATGGTCTCGTGTGGAAAATAGCTAGTTTTCAAATGGCTTCATTGCCGTTTTTTTAAATTTATCGACCAGTGTGTTAGTACTACTATTGTAAAGTATGTCAGAAAATAACGCTTCTAAAAATTTTCTTTAATGTTCTTTTCTTTTTTTCTGTCATAATTAATCACTATTATTTGAATAAAAAACATTTTTGTCTTATTCTGACTAAATAACAAGCAAACCATGATTAATTTGAAATATAAAAAACGAGGCAAAAAGCAGCTAAAATATTTCGATTTTTTACACGCTAATATTTTTTTTCAATTCAATAAAGACGAAAAGATTTTAAAAAGCAATTTTAACAAGTTATTAGCAAAATGATAATTTTTAATCAGAAATCATAACGTTCTAAATAGTAGCTGCAAAAATTAAAAATTATGGACTGCTGATTTTGCGCCGAATGTCGTAAAAGGAACAATCCCTTTTTTATATGAACGTTTTCACTTTAATTTCCTTATCTGCATTTTATTTGTCTATTTAATTGCGTATTAAAGGAGCAAAAGGGTGCAGTTTAAGTTGAAAATTCGTTCATTAACAACAATCACAAAAAGCAATTAATCAACACGAATAATTTTTAGGGTGTAACTGTGTTGGCAATTTCAAAGGATGTCGTATGATAAGTAACAATTTCCTTCTTCTTATATTTTAATGAATAAATTTTTTGTACAATCACATACTTTTTGGTCAATCTTTGTTATTGTTTTTGTTTTACAATAGCAAACAAAGGGTTCTTATCAGAAATATTAAAAAAATTTAAGCAAAAATAATTTTATTTTCACAGAAATACTTTCTTCTATTCACGAAAAAATGATAATAAAATATATGTTTGAAATATAAGGCAAACTAAGCAAGTATAAGTTATCAGTGGAAGCAAAAGATCAAAAAATGAGTGAAACGCTGTCGATGATTCATTAAAAGCTACTGTTCCATGTAACATGGACCATTTTTAACAATTTTTCAGTGACGACTTTTAATTTAGGGGGCGCAAAATGAAAAAGCCTCTATTTACTGAACACTTATTTATTTGTTAAAATTAATTCGACTTTAAAATTTCTGTTTTTTATGAAAACTTTGTTACGGGTGTCAAATTAAAAGCATCAACAAAATTTTAAAACATCACAAATATTCTAGCTTAAGATATTAATTAATTAATCCTTCCCCTTCCTCGGCCATTAATTGTTATCGAAATATTTGTCCTTGATGAATTTTGTGGAGCAGTAATTGTTGTGGTGACATTTGAAGAGATGATTCCAAGTTTTCTCAGCGGAAATGTCATCCATCCTTTAGTAAAATTCCAAAACGGTGTTACAAAAATAATTGTTATTATTGAATTACTTGCTGGATAAATTGTTATTAGCACAATACCAACTTTGATTACCATTGAAGACATTTTTTGTCCATCAAGAATACATTTAAAAGCGATACATGCCGGAATTATAACAATTATTACCGGAACAATTAACTAAAAAAACCAAAATTGTGTAATTGAAGAATAAATAAATTTCATTGTAATCAAGGTTGTGCGGATGTACTTCCGGGGAACACTTTTCCGAAAATTTTTTCTCAATATTGAAAAAATAATTGTTTTTTTTTTTTCGTTCAGCATTTCCGCCAAAACCGGAGCGAAAATCAGCTCTAGTATTTTAACAAAATCGTATATCTAAATTCTGTTTGGACAAATATAAGCTATCATAAAAAATAGATCAGAAATGTATTATTTAAAAAAAACAATTATTTTTTCAATATTGAGAAAAAATTTGAAATTATTTTTTCAATATTGAGAAAAAATTTTCGGAAAAGTGTTCCCCGGAAGTACTTCCACAAATCCCTGATGGTAAGGTTCTCGCTATGTAAGGTTATAAGTACCGAATATCCCGGGAGATCTTACAAAATCCCCGTTTCGTGAAAGCGAAAGATTTGCGGGGGATTAACTATTTTTAAATGTAACAGACAAAGAAATGACAATTTTCGATATTTTAAAGTGTTGCTCCACAATTTTTTTCGATATTTAAAAAGCATGTCTCGTCTGTTTATCCAAAACTCAGTATTTATTTTCCGGGATATCTCCCAAATCTCCCGGGAGATCACCAATCAGCAGCCCTATACAGCTGTGCAGTACAGTAGTCTTCTAACCTGTATAATCAAAATTATAGTTAATTGTAAATGCATTTTATAAGTTTTGGCTGAAAAACATGAAGAATTTCCGCGTAGCGTTCGAATTATTGAAGTTGCAAGAAAAACTGCTAAACATTCATGCAAAATAAATCCAGCCATAATTGAATACAGAAAAGGCTTTAAAATTTTAGAATTATAATCTAAAAATATAATTACAGAATCATTCCTTGTCAGAGTTTGAAGGTCAGTTGATGAAAGTAGAAAAGGAATTTCCTGAAATTCAAATCTATTTTAATTTAAAAAGCCCACATTTTTTCGATAGAAATTACGGTGCTGTTTGTTTTCTTCTTACAAGGGAAGTATGCTAAGTGTTTTTCGAGTTTTTGCTCGAAAATGGGCTTAAATTAAAGATATGAGACCGATAACGAATTTGTGAAAGTATTAGCGGCCAATGGCTATCCTAAAAATTTAAAATCTCAAATTAAAGATCAAAGGATTCCTTTGATCTTTGATGCCGCTNGATCTTTGATGCCGCTGTTTGTTGTCGGCGGAATTCCTTTGATCTTTAAAACTTTCCCACAGAGATTATAATTTTTTGGATAGCCATTAGCCGCTAATACTTTCACAAATACATTTGCGGCCTCATATCTTTAATTTAAGCCCATTTTCGAGCAAAAACTCGAAAAACACTTCGAGTACTTCCCGTGTTAAAAGAGCGCGAAAAAAGGTGGTTTTTATTTCAGTATTATTAAGGTTCTAAATTTTGAGTAATATAAGTTTTAGAGAACATTTTTTGAGAAGCAATTTTTTTTAAAAGAATATAATTTTTGAGTTCGATTTCTTTAGCATTTTTTGAGAATGAACTTTTGTGAAAATTGTTCCAGAATGCGCTTTTTGAGTACGCTTTCAGTATATTTTTAGGAAATCGAACTCAAAAATTACATTCTTAAAAAACCGCTTCACAAGAATTCGTTCACAAAAATTTCGTTCTGAAACATTTATTTCTCAAAATATGGAAACTCAAAAAAAAATTTTGCACAAAAACGGCTATAATTTTGAATTCTCAAATATTCAGCAGCTAGATAGCCCGATTTCATGTTATCCAAAAAAAGGGGAAGTAATGTATCCAAGAATAATTTTGAATTGAAAAGCGGCAAATAATCGAAAAAATGTGATCACAGCAGTCCCATTAAGAGAAAGAATGAAAGTGGACTGCGCGCAACCTGCAGCAAAAAAGCCAATCTTTTGATCTATTTTTTTCAAAAAGAGTGGCTTTTTTGCTGAAGCTTGCGCACAACCTACTTTCCTTTTAGGTCTGCCGTGTGATACAAACAATTTAGCTTTTGTTTGACATCATATCGTTTGCTACTCACTTCCTCGTCAGCAATAATAAAATACGCCGGTGTTGCAACAGCAAAACAAATACCGTAACCAATAATATGAAAAATGATAAAAGATTGATAAGACATAAATTTTTGATGTCTTTCAATATTTTGTTGAATAACAGAATATCGATAAATAAGGCAGTAATCTTGTAACTGTAAAATATCTGCACCACCCCAAATTACAATAGAAAACTGAAAAATTTGATATTGTAATGGTGTACTGTATTGCTCAAATATAAACCCATTCAAATGCTATATAACTTACAGTAAATTTTACAGCTTTATATCCAAATATATTGTAAAAATCTGCAGTAAAACCATTTATAACTCCTCCAAAAGATGATGAAGATGGTAAAATTTCTGGCATCATAAATACACCAGCGGATATTGTAAAAACGCAATCCCAAAACTGAAATTGTATCTTTTTTGTTCAATTATCAAGAACTTGTAAACTTTTTTAAAATCTTACCGTAAAACAGCACAAAAAGTATCGATATTCTTTCATACTTGGTGGGGATTTAAAAATAACAATAAAAAATAAATAAATTTGACAAGAAATTGCAAAAAATGTTAGAACAAGTACAATTCCATCAAATGTCGAATTAATATACATTGCTAAACAAATGTAAGTGTGAAATTATTGATATTTTTAAACAAATTTAATTAATAAAAATGTTAAATTTATGTTACTAAAATTTGAAATGTTTTTGAACTTTTATTATTTTTTAGATTTCTAAAAAATGTTAAAAAAATTATTAAAGAAAACATCTGTTGTTAAAAAATAAATAAAGTTATTTTGTAATGACTAATATTTTTTTGTCATTTGTCGTTGGAATGTACAACAGTATTTTAATTATTCGATAATGTATTTCGTCACTACGCAGATATCAAAAGTCGAACTTTTTTTAAAACTTTGGAAGCAGCAACTTTGTATACGTAATTTAAATGCTTTTAAAAGATCATGTCATAATTGTTATTGCATTTAGTATGAAAAACTAATTGGTTGCTTTCAACGAAAAAAAATAAACAGCTGCTTCTTGGAAAGCTTTTTTTGAACAACATTAATTTCATTTTTCGGCAATTTTAATTTTTTTCTATTAAAAAGGAATTTCGGTCTCTTTAAAGGAGGAGTTGCACTTAGAACCAATTTTTTCTAATAAAAATTCGTAGAAATCAGGCAAACATTATTGTTCTTTTTTGATTCACATTTTTTATGCATTGTCTTTTTGCGTTCCGCGTTTCACGTTCAGTGTTGTGACTTCAGAGTTGAAATGACTCCGGCTGTGACTCCGACAAAGAAGCCATTTTTTTTAAGGTTGAAAAAAATTTTCAAAAATTTTTTATGAGAAATTTAGAAGCCTAGACACGTTTTATGTGTTAGTTTTAACATAGCAATGTAAGATTAAATCTTAAATTTAATTTACGACTCTTACTCATAAAAAAGCTTTTACTTACTTTCAAAAAAGAAGCAAAAACGATTATCAATTTTTTTATCTTTTTCATCCAAAAAATTTATCTCTATAATGGGTGACAACACGTTCAGCACAAATTTTTTGGATATTTTTCCAATCAGATCGAAATACATTGGGATTAATGTGGTTTGTGTTATTTTTTCAGTTCCACCTTTGGCATTTGATGCTTCATATAGTTACAAAAAAAGATTCAGTTTATAACTAAACCTCGAAATTTTATTATAAAAATTAACTAAAAACAGTAACATTCAACTCACTGATCAAAAATTTCCCCCTAACCTCCTTCTTTTCAAAAACTATGGTAAACGATAACTTATCAAGAAGTTCAGAAGATCACGTTAGCACACTTGACTGCAGAAAAAAAAACGGAAATATGACTGATAAGAAAAAAGCAGACAGCAAAAAAAGCAAAATCAACAAAATTTTTTTCAAGCAAAGAATAATCATGATATCATTTTTTTTTACTTTTGATTTCTTATCACTAATCTTTCCGTTTTTTGCAACCGCATTGCGGACGGATTATCTTTTGAACCTTGCCATATTTTATCAATTACCAGTAATCTTAAAGAATTGGAAACAAGTAAGACATGATATCAGAGAATTTGCTGCAGTACGATAATCCAAAAAGTTGGTATATAAGTAATTCGAGTGGCACCTGTATTCATACCATAAACTTGCCAACGATCATTAAACAACAAGCAATGTATTTAACATTGGTTATTTTCCTTATGATTTCAACTACCGTTGTTTATGCAGTACCAGAATGTCCAACTGGTATGCTTCAATATCCACCAGTTCCACCTGCAAAATGTTATGCTTTTATCACAACTCTTGCAACCTTCTCACAAGCTCTAGATGATTGCCGTAATGCTTCACAAGATTTGTCATCAATCCATGACGCCTTCATTAACATGGTTCTTGAAGGTCTGTTTTTTTTTTGCATTTTCCGATGGTTTCAACAAAGTTAAAGTCTATCTTTTTTGTGCTGAGACTTTTTTCGTAACAAATCAGAGCCGAAAAATGTTTCTGATTTTTGCTAAGGCTTTTGATTTTTAAAAGTTTTTAAAGTTATTTTTTTCAGGTGAAGGCGAATTCAGTTTTCGTGAAACTGATACATTTTGGATTGGAGCAAATAGTCTTACAAAGAATTGGACATGGACAGATGGAAGTAAAGTTGATTTTTCTGATTGGAAAAGAGGTGCTAATTTGGGAGTTTTGAATCAATGTGGTGTCATGAATACTCGTACAGGTCTTTGGGATATGATTGCCTGTAATGAAACTCGACCATATATTTGTGCTTCAGATTTGTTCGAATAATGTTTTGTTGAATATGCGGTGTAGATTCAATTTACTGTTTTGTATTTTTTTAAATTTTAATAAATATGATTCAAATTAAAAAGGTGAGAAACTTAAAATTTAATTGATTCGATCACATAGACAGATATGATATCTACTTTATATATACATGGTAATATTTGAGTTTGAGAGCTTCAACTCAAATCTAAAATTTGAGATGAAGCTCTTTGTTTACCTGCTTTTTCAGCATTAACAATTTCTCCAGCTGCCTTTTAATTGTATTTTAACTGCCGTATTGGGAAAAAAGAGGAATTTGTACTTTTGCAAAAACGTTGAAAAAAAAGGCTTCATAAAATGGAATGAATTTTTTTTACTCTAATATGCGAATTTCATATTGAACGAAAGGCGTTAAAAATAAGAATAGATCAAAAGATAATTTTTTTGTCATTTATTTTTGGAAATATAAAAAACATTTTAAATAACTTGGGGAAAAAATGTAGAAAAGAAGTTTTTTCCAAAGAAAGAAACAATAATTCGTTTAGACGTTTTGAAAAGCTTTTGTATCTTTCTTTTATTGTTTCTAACCGATCGGAAAACAGAGTGAACAAAAAACGAGCACTTTTATCTGTATTTCTTTTTTGCGATAGAAATAAGGAATGAAGCTGCTGACCAAAATATTAAAATTTTTAGAAATATGTTTTTAAAGCTGTTTTTAATAATAAAAAATGTTTGAATATTTTATTGAATCTAAAAAAATCAATATTAAGTATTTGTGGCAAAAATCGTTTGATATTTTCTGTGTTATTTTTTTGATATACCGATCCCAGATTATCACCAAGCCAATATTTATAAAATAAAAACATTAATCTTGCTCATGGGAAAAAAATTTAAGAAGTGATTTATTTCTTTTAGGATTTTTTTAAATCAACCGTTGCAGATATTATTTATCAAAAAGATAGTTTTTTTTGACGTGAAAATACGTATTTTAAAAGAAAATAATTGGCTTATTTTTCTGTTTTTTTTGTTTATTGTCTGCTGCAGTTGCATAGTTTTATTACTTCGAAATATAAAAAAGTGTATTTCGAAATATATCAGTCTCAAAAAATGCATTTATGAAAAATTTCTTGTTTTAATTTACTCTAAATCAAAGGAATACGTTTTGAGAATAGCGGTTTCAATATTTTATTATTTCTGAAATACGTAATTTTTTTTTAAAATTATGGCAAAAATTGTTTGTAACATGGTTTTTTCCTCCCACAAATTTTTTATGATAACAATGTTTATAAAAGTAAATTGTTTATTTATTCAATGTAGAAAATTACTGCGTTCTTCTTTCTGTTGCTGCTTCATAAATTTATTTTTTGTTGTCCAAATATTAATTGATGCAAATTTTAGAGATAAACTTTATTATATACAGGTCTTTGGGATATGATTGCCTTTAATAAAACTTGACCATAGAAAAACTTTGTTTCGTCATAAAAATCTATTTTTTTATTATTTAAAATAATTGAATCCGGAAATGTCGAAACATTTGCCCATTTTTAATTTTTACGCAGAAGCAAGGCATGAACTTTTAACTAAAATTTTTTATTAAACAAATTGTAAAAAAAGCGTCAAAATAAATTGCCTAATTATTAATGGTTACAATCAAATTATCAATTGATAATTTAAAGTTTGAATAATACATTTCGGACATTACACCATGCAACAGGTTTATTAATTTTTGCAATTAAATTTGCTTATAACAAAAAAAATATCAAATATTAAAACAAAACACCTCGCTTCAAAAAGGTATGAAAGTTGTGTTACAAAATGCATTTAAAAAAATCATGACTTATTTTTAACATTGCTGATTTGCATTTTTTAGACAGAAAAAAAGGAAAAATAAACCGCAGTCAAATACCTGACATTTACGAAATGTATTTTTTTTTCGAAAAGCAAACAACTATTTTTCGGACAAAAAATTTTTCTTATTTCAACATAAGTTTGCAAAAATATTTTCAAAATAATTTTTGGAGCAAAAAAATGGACTTCACTTATTTGAATGTATTTTTTTTCGATATTTTATTGCATTTTTTGTATTTAAAAAACGAAAAACAGTAAGATTAGAAAAAATAAAAAATAGAGTCGCTTTCCCTATTGAAAATGTTCCACGTTATTAAAAAAAATGTAGTCACTAATTTTATATTAACATAATTAAAAAAGAAAATCTGAATTGTGTAAAGTTTTTTTTTGCATTTTAAAGTCGAGTTTATTTTTATAAACAAATAAGTGTTCAGTAAATAGAAGCTGTTTTTCATTTGTAATTAACATCGATTTTAGAATTGAACTATCTGTTAACAAACAAAGCC
>CABFKP010001396.1:0-12162 GCA_901779475.1 Panagrolaimus davidi
TAAATATTTTAGGAATACAGAGCACCCAATATTCACCAACAGTTTTTTTGTCAATCAAATTTTACTTCCTAGTTTTTAAAATTACATGTTTATGTTAAAATTAAGTATTACTGTAAGAAATATAAAAATTCTGTTTCCTTTTATAATAACCACCAATTATTTCTATCCAGTTTTTTAAGCCAAACTACAAAAAGCGATATCTAGTAAAGCTAAAAATTTTGCATAATGATAAAGTTTTACCCCACCACCAACATAAAAAATAACAATTAAATCATTCCCCTTTTTATTAAGTTTATGTAAAATTAAAAAATCCCAAAAGTGCAAAACAAAATGTATTTTCAAATTAAACTCAAAAAATACACCAGAAACATAATTAATTACACGAAAGACCACTCCACTTTTGTATTTTTTTAATGAATAATTTTCCCCCTCAATTTTTACGTAACTGAGAAACTACAGCTACAGTTTTCTTTAAAATTTTTAAAAAAGTACAAAAATTTAGCAACATTTTTACGTTTTACTCTTCGAAGAAGAAGTTTTTATCATGAACAACTATCTTTTTTCTTCCGTGTAATAAAAAAAAATCTTTGAATTCTTTTAAATCCTTTGGGAAAATTATTTTTGGAGACTTTAAAAGTGTGTAAAGTAAAATTAAATTAATGAAAAAAAGCAACAAAAACCAAAGAATCTGTTTTTTTCTTTAATTAATTTCAATTTAGAAGATTTTTTTAAGGGGGCGAAAAAGACCACAGTGAAAGTGTTAATAATGATGTGATTTGATTTAATAGCTTCAATCCACATTCATCTAATGCAGTTTTTAAAGTTAAATGAAATACGAATGCAACAGTTTTTAAATTTCACAACAATATAATTTTTTGGAAAAACAGAAAAAATGCATAAAGATAGCGGCTGATTTGACACATTTGTCATTTTAGCGTTTTTTTCAATATATCATAAAAAAATCAGGTAATTTTCTTTTGTTTTTTTTTGCCTGATTTTCAGGCTTGCGCCAATTCGAAAATAAACGTCAAAATAAAAAACATATCATATTATCCACTCCTTTAATTTTAAATTTAGCGAATGTTAAAATAAGTGTTGAATAAATACTCAGTTTATATTTATTTCTCAAAATTAATGGCTCCATAAAAGCTTTAAGCCGTTTTTAGCAATGAACGGAAAGTTAAAAAAAGCCACAGTACATGACAGTTTTCAAAATTTTACCTTAAAGAACTTATTACAGTTTTACTTAATTTATTTCTTGTTTATAATAACAATATTAATCATTAATCAGTCTATAATATTTTACCATATTTAACAACAATTGAATTATTTAATAAGGTTCAGTTATTTTTATAGCTTTAAATTCTTTAAAAAGAATGTATTACTATTTTTAGTTCAAAATTNAAATTTTTAAAAAGAATGCATAAACAATTACAAAAATCTGACGTGCCTAAATTCAGTTTCTTCGCCTACAAATTACACAGTTAAATAATAAAATAAAAACTACCGAAAAAATTAAAGAAAAATAAAATAAACAGCTTTGTCAATTTTTGAGTAAATTTGTAGACGTCAAAAAATTATTCAAATAATTTCCGTCCATGTTTTTTTCTGTTTAAAATTCGCTTAAATACTTTTGAAAGGCAACAATGCTCTGACGTTGGCATTTCATTTCATTGCCATGGCCCATTGTTGTTTGGTTGGAAAAAATGGAATAAATTTTATAATAAAAAATAATAGAAACACATGAAAAAAATTATTAAAAAGGTGTCAATTTTTGACATTTTTTTCTGCGTCACAAAAGAAGTCTGTAATTTAAGACAATAATTTTGCAATCATAGAAATTAAATGCTTTTTTGAGTTTTTTGCAGCAAAATTAAAACACATTCCAAAAAGTGTGTTTTTGAGTTAAAGGGAGTTGTTTAACCTGAAAATCAGGAATTTATTCGTGCGGAACTTTCGTGCACCACACATAAAACAAACACAGTTCAAAAAAGTTCCTTTTATAAAAAATTTCAAAAATGAAGAAGATACACTAGTTCCTCCAGTTTCACATTCGTGATAATCCTGTATCAGTTAATAGATTTTTTTTGCAAAATTTCATCCACCCCTATACCACACCCACATCACTTTTACAGTTAAAACAAAAAAGCAAAAAAGCTTGTGATTTTTTGGAAGTGATGTGTGCCACAAAAACAATACATTTGCATTTTAAAATAGCAGCAAAAAAAATTTGACGGAAAAAATCTTTTCAAGTTTTGCTTCTGTCGTTTTTTTATAAAATATTACATTTTCTTAGAAATTTCATGTACAGGAAAAAATCCGGGAGGGCAAAAGGATATCTCTCAAGAGAGAAAGATTTGTGAATAAAAGTGTCACCCAAAAAAGGATTAATGGCTCCCTCGAAAATAATTAACATGCTTTGAAACCCAATAAATGTTAGCAAACAATGATGACAATTGCCCTTCTTTTTTTTGTAAAAAAAAAACAAGGGAGCCATATGGTCTTTTTTTCAAACATACAAAGAATTCACTTTTTTACTAATATTTAAGGGAACAATTTTTACAAGTTAAGCAAATATTAAACTATATTACAATAACAGTATACCTCTATTAAATGAAAAGGTATAATTAGACTGCCAAAACATTGCGGAACAGTTTTAAAATTAAAGAAGTTCTTATTACATCTCACTGCCTTGCGAGTATAATGTAGCTTGAACAAATCACAAAAATTTTTACTTTATACTTTTAAATGAGATTTGTCAGACCAGACAATATTCATTCAACAGGAACAGTTTTAAATTCCAAATTTATGTTGTAAGTATTTTAAAATTGATCCAAAAAAATGAAATCAGAATCAGAATCAAAAATTTTATTTAATTCTGACAGCAATTTTCCCAACGCGAACAAAAATTCCCAGTTTTCAACAATTTTTATGTATTACAAATAACTCTTTTTTAACAGTTAATATTAAATTTTTACACATTTATTCCAACTTTTATTTAATCTCTATGCTCTCCAAAAATGCCAAAACTCAACAATGATATCCTTCGTGAAATTCTTGAAAAAATTATTAAAGACAATTCGAATCAAACAAATAACCTTCCAATGGCAATGTATAAATTTGGTTTAATTGGAAAACAAAATTTATTAGTTTTAATGGAATTCTTTGAAAATGCCACAGAATGTTATATTGATAAAGATTGTTATATTGCAAAAAATGTATGTAATCTTTTGTTGGAAGAAAATTTTAATAATTATGGATTTAATTTTAGAGAAGGAGCTCTTTAATAATCGGTGCTTTTGCTTTTGCTTCTGTTTATTTGTTATCAATGATGAAAAACATTGGACAAAGTACTAAAAGCTTAACGATTCACGATGAACCTGATAGTACAAAACCAATTATAGATGCAATTTGTGAAGCTAAAAGTATGTATTTTTGTCGACATTGTTCTATTATAGTAGTATACTTTGTAGGATTAGAAGAACTTGGTCTTGCAGATTTTGCTGGTGCATCTTCTTTTCAACGTATAATTAAAGAATGTTCAAAAAGTTTAAAGAAAGCTACTATTTGTGTAAATTCAAATATTCCACATATTGGTGATCTTGATGGCCTTTGCCTTAATGAATTGATTATTGAAACAGATTTAAACAATGATTTGAATGACTTTTTAAAAGAAAAATGTTGTCGAACAAAATCGCTTGTATTTGATCTTTATCAATTTTTACAGACTTCAAGCTTTAATTGGGAACATCTACTTCAGAGCTTTTCGGGAATACAAAAGTAAGTTCTACAGTATAAAATTTAAATAATTTTTACATTTTAGTCCAACACTAGAAAGTGTTAAAGAATTTAAATTGTTGTTGGAAATTGATGAATATGCTGAAGAAATAAGATTGACAGAATTTATTAAAAATGTTGCTCAAACTTTTCCAAATTTAGAACTGTTAAATATAGAAAAACAAATACCAACACAACTTCAATACGGTTATAATGCTCTTGATTATTACAATTTGTTGTATGGACAATTTAATTCCTTTTTATATAATTTTAAAGCAAATATTTTATGGACAGTTTCTCAACGATGTCAGCAAGGATCTTTACAAGTAAATTCTATCATCCCGTTGTACTTCTTACAGTATCATTTTAGGCTTTAAAGCAAAATATAATATCTCAATCACCAGAATTTACAGTAACGAAAGAAGATGATGTTCATATTACATTGCTTTGCTGTAATCAAATAAGCGAATATAAACAATTAACGTTTAAAATTCATATTATTGCTAATTCTTCAAGTCTTAACTCAAACGAAGAAACATTATTAGTTGAAATGAATAATTTTGATTTTGCTGATGTTTAGCTTTTTTCTGCCGGTTTTGTACTTCCAAAAATAAACGGTTACGTATAAAATAAACTTTTTATGATAATATCTAATATATAAATAAACTTTTAACAAAAAAAACAAACTCAACAAAGTTTAAATCACAAAAATATAAACATTTAACGCCGACAAACTTGAGTCCATCCATCATCACCTTCAACAAATCTTGAAGCTTTTGGTTGCTTTGCAGGTTTATCTTCTTCCATTGGTTCATCTTGATTATCATTTCCATCATCATCTTCATTATCACTACCCGAGCTACTGCTATCTTCTTCAGCTTTAGAAATTTGTCCACCTTCTTCTTTTAAAGCATCCCATTGCTTTTTCATTTCTTCAACATTACCTTCACGCAATAATTTTGCACCACGTAAAATTACATTTGAAAATACATCCGTCGAATTATCATCCAAAATAAGCTGAAATTCATTATCAAAAATTTGATCCAACCATTCTGCAAGTGTATCACGATCAAGTTGTGGCGTTTGTTCAACATATTCTGTTGTAACTTCACATAACCATTCATGAATTTCATTTGTTGATGAACCACCAAGTTGATGCTTAATTGCCATTTGATAGCCTGGCCATGATCGAAATACACGCTTTACAAAATCTGATAGGGTAATAGGTTTTCCAATTCCAATATCCATTGTGCCAGGAAGGATTTGTGAAATAATGGAAGAAGAATCTGTAAATAAAAAAATGAATTTATTTTTAGCAAAAAAAGGGTTGCTTTTGTGAGTTAAATGTAAAATTTTATTGAGACACTTTTCGCCAACAGCTTTGTATGTTTTTAGGAATTTAAAAAAACAACCACTTCAAAAATATTACCAAAACGTTGAGGAATTTGTAACAAATTATTTGTTGATGGCTATTAACATGATACACTTGATTAGGATTGAGTAAACGGTGGGAAGCTTTAAATTGAGATACTTCCGGCTCTGTTCCTTCATTATTCTGTTGCCTTGGAAATTCAAATGGATTCTACAAAAGTGTTTTTAATTAAGCATAATTCAAATTTTATATAACATGAAAAACAGAAGTTGTTAAATCAGTAATAATTTGTTTAGCATTTTTATTTAAACCATTTTCTTTCAAAAATTCTTTTGTTCCATCAAATAAACTAGTTGAATTTTCATAAGCTGAAATATGAAGAAAAAGGGTGCTGCTATTAATGGTACTTGGATTTTGTTTTTCTTTATCATTTTTTACAAAATTTTGTGGCAAATGTTTTAGCGATTTATTCCATGAAAGGGAACCATTTTTTGTTTGTTTAGTATTTGTAAAATCTAACAGATTTGTTAAAGCTACAGTCCTTTTTTGGGGGGATACAGAAAGTAGTACAGTTATAGCCCCAGATTAAGGCACTTGCATAAAATTTAAAAATTTATCTAGATAAAAATAGGTAAAAAGTTAAGCATATAATTTTTATTTTCATGTACTTTTAATCAAAAAGTTTTTAAAAAATGACTGCTGCATTTATTTTACCATAATTCAAAACTGTTTTCTTTTCAGTTGAAAGACTTTTTGTTGCTCCAAAAAATGATTTAAAAGAATATTGACAGCTTTTATTTAAATTGAGATTATCGTATTTTGCATTTAAAATTTTATCAAAAACGATATTTTGATTTTTTTCAAATGGAAAAGAATATTCTTTTGTTGTCATCTAAAAAATTAAAGCATGCGACAAAACATTAATTTACAAAAAAAATATTTTCAATTATTTAATGAACGGATTTTCGGTTGGATTTAGTAAATTTCCAACAAAATTAAAATTAAGTAAACGAAAAAGTGAAAGAAATTTGCATAAAAAAGCCATTATAAATGTTCGAAATTATTTCCGATAATTTTTTATTTCTTTTACAAATATTAAAAGAACACCCTTTTTCTACCTACAAACTTTCAAATGTGTTCATTATGGTTTTTTATTTTGTAAAAGTAAAAGAAAATTGCATCATTCTTATTTTTTTCTAATAATTTCAGCTAAAATCTGTCGCAGCCACAATTTTTGGACAACAAAAATTACAGTGGAAAAAATTCTTATTGTATACCTGTAGAAATTGTAAATTATAATCTCCGTTTTTAGCAGATAATTAAAGTTTACAAATAAAAGAGAAAATAAATTACCCCAAAAATATAAAATGACAGAAAAACTAATAAACATAAAATAATAAAATCATGATTTTTATTACAAATTTATTTATCACACAAAATAATGTACAGTAATAAAAAAATCATTATCACTATTAGTTTCCAATTTTCAATTAATCTTCTTCACCAACAGCCCACCAACCATCAACATGTACTTCAACAGTACAATATTCATCAGGAGTTGAATAATCTTCCATAAGTTTTTTAAACATTTGAACAAAATGAGCATTAAATTCTTTACAAAAAGTAAATTCACAATCGAAAGATTGATAAGGTTCATTAATTTTATTTATCTAAAAAAATGGATTTGAAAAATGAATATAAAATGTCAGGAACTAAAACTCACATTCAAAAACTTCAAAAATCCTTCAGCATCAAATGGTGCACCAGAAATTAAGTTAATATATATGAAATCAAATTTTGAATTAAATTTCATTCTTGTTAATGCATGAGGTGTCTTTTCAGTAATTTTGACATTATTTAAACTAAAAATTTATAGAAATTAAAATGACGGCAAAAGAATTAACATACCGTAATACTTCAACATTTGGTAACAATTCCATAATCTTTTCCAAAGCAACATCTTCATTCTTTTCATCCTTGAGTATGCAACAATAAATATTCAAATGAATAACACCACCATGGCCAATAAGGAATTTAAGTTCATCAAAAGATAAATTAACGGATGAAAGGCAAATAAATTTAGCTTCACAGCGATAAAATTTCGGTAGAAAATCAATCAAAGGAGCATAATGCGTTCCACAAAACATATTTCCAGTAATATAAATATTTTTTGGAAACGATTCTTTTTTTGAATATTTTTTTAATGTAAGACTTTCACCTTCGTAAATTTCACGTGGACCAGTTTCAAGCCCATAACAAATTGGAGTTGGCTGTTTTTTAAAAAACCATTTGCAAGATGCGAATAATTTCCGTAAAACTTGATGACCAGCATTTTCCAAAACATAACGAATAATAGGACCAGGTAGAGCAAATTTTTGAATTTGAAAACTATCATAAAATCGATGACATATACTTTTATCAAATGGTAATAAATCTTCAGAACTTTGAGTATCATCTTCTTCTTTTTCTTCAATTTCTTCCATATCACAACCTTTTTCAAATTCAAACAAATTTTTCCATTGAAGATGAACAGGTCCATGTTCAAGCATAGCTTTTTGATATTCTTTCTTCATTTCATCATCATCCAAGAAAAAGCGGCAATACTTTGAATATATACCAAGAAGATATTTGTATTGGCCATTTTGTTTGAGATGATTGATATAAAGCTTCCATAATTTAATTTCATGTAAATCATGACCAATTCGATATTCAACGTTATCTTTCAAATATTTGTCATCATTTACTTTGAGCAAAAGTTGAAACCATTCATCAATATCACCAATAGCTGCTTGAATTTTTGGGTATAATGCCATCATTTCTTCACATCGTTTATAAAGATCCTTCGATGGAGGTTTTGCTAAAAATATAAAATATTATCTAATAATGTTGCCCCCAAAGTCGAAAACATCGAGGACAAGGAAAAATCAAGGGAGGGCGGCAACCCTTTTATCTAACAATGTTTCTTTATGAAATCACGTACTTGTTTGCTGTTCAAATTTACGAAGACAAAATTTGAGTTGATCATGGGGATAATAAAGGTCACATTCATAAATAGTATTACCATAATACCATTGATATGGATGTCGGAAAAAATCCAATTTTGGATAATTTAAACCCTAAAAAATATTAATGTCAAACGTTAAATATTAAAACTCATACCCAATAAAAAAGCCCTGACCATTTCTTATTCAAGTATAAATGATAATAAGCATGTTTAATAATTTTTCTGCGAAGTTTATCTGGATTGTATAATCTAAAAATCGAATTATACTTTAAGCATAAGTAAGGATAGACGAGGGCCAATCCCTGCTTTTTCGGTCTTTATCTGGTGTTGGCACCAACACTGATTCTGTAGCCAGGAAAAGAGCCCAAGAGGTTTTAAAAACAATGAGCTATTTTTATCCTTTACCCGGAGTCTAAAACCAAGCGTAGTTAGAGGAAACAGGGCCGTTGTCTATCCTTAAGCATTATAACAAAAAGACTTACTTCATATTACGACAAAGACAGTGTTCCCAATATTCTCCAGGTGTAAGATGTCGCTTTGAAAAATGATATACTGCAAAAATTAGGTTTTCATCATTTGTTGAATCATCACATTTTTCAATTTCAGCAATCTTCTTTTCCAATTCATCGATCACTTTCTGATATGATGGTCCACATTTATCATAAAATTCTTTTGATAAAATCATTGTAAATCACCATGTAAAGTTGACACGATTAAAGTGTTATTCACAAGCAAAAAATTGAAGTAAAGTTTGAGAGGAAAAATATGCTTGCTATTCTTGCACGAAAAAACAACAACGAATTTTTTTTTTTCAAAAATGAAATGCAAAAAAAGAAAAGCGAAAAAATTTTTCAAATTTGACATTCATTGAAATTTACATAAATTTTTTTTGCATTTGATCTAATATCAGTGTAGAATTACGTATGACTGTCCTTTTTTGAGTTATATTATTATTGCTATTAATGCTTATTATGATAAATGAAATGAATTTTTTTTGAAGGGAATTCAACCACAACTAATTTTTTGAAAACAAAAATATCACAGTAGAAAGAAAATTTATATTGTATATATGTAAAAATCGAAACTATAAAAACATTAAAAAAACAAAACAGAAATCAAAAAATGAATCTTTCATAAAAAAAAAAGTTACAGCAATAACACAAGTTGGAATGTGAGCAAAATCAAGTAAAATACCAAATTTAAAATGGATTTAATGCATAGGACATTGTGGGTGAGAAAAATGACAGCTTTCTTCTTCTTCATCAGATTCTGAATCATAAGCTTCCCGACGATTTGTAAATTGCTAGCGTCGTCTATCATATTCTTGAAGTGAAACTTCTTCTCCACGAGGTTTAACCTTTTGTTTTGATGGTAAAGCATCTTCCAATTCCTGTAAAACAAGAGGTAAAAGACGTTTAAAAAAAGCTAAAAAAAACAAACCTTATAAAGTTTTTCATTTTTAAAAAAATAACTTGAAGGAAAAGCAACTTCAAATTTGATAAACATATTTCCAAATTTTTTATTGCTTTTTGGAATTGGCATACCTTCATTTTTCATTTTACAAATAAAACCAGGTTGAATAGTACCATCTCCTTCACGTGTAAGAAGTATCTTTCTTCCATCAAGTTGTTCAATAATCATTGAAGTACCACAAAGAGCTTCAGATAATTCAATCTTCTTTTCCATAATTAAATCGTCACCATTTCTTTTAAAGCAATTATGATTTTCACATTGTAAAATAAAAATTATATCACCAGCTTCTAAACCATCTTTTTCATCACCTTCACCCGAAAGTGTAATCATTTGACCATCTCTCATTCCAGGAAGAATATTTACATTATATGATACAGTTTCACGAACAGTTCGAGTTTTGTTACATTTTGTACAATTTGAAACATTAGTTCCTCCATATTTTCCTGTACCACAACATTTTGTACAGTCTTTTACAACTGTATTATTTTTTTTCTTGTGACTTTTTGTTTTCGGGGCTTTTACAAGACATTTTCCACGGCCATTGCAAGCTGAACATTTCTTTGATCCATTTCTAAAAAAAAGATGATAATGATATTTATCCCAAAACAAAAAAAACACAAACCCTTTGCAATCTTTGCATGAAACATCTTTTGTTACTTTGTAAGTGAGTTTTTTACCTTTGTACAAATCTTCCAAGGTAACATTGAGTAATTCAGTTTTCGTTGGACATTTTGTCGGCTGTCGTCTTGATGGACCATGATGAGTATAAAAATGATGAGGACATCCACAATCATCAGAATCTTCATCCATAAATTCAAAGTAATCGCGAAAGCTCATGGTTGTTAGCTGTGATTGATAGGTTAAGGAAGAAGTACCCTAAAAATCGGTTTAAATTACAAAATTATATTAAAATATACAAGAAATCAATACACGCAAAAAGTTTGTTTATGTAGCTGTTATCTTATACCATATCAGATAAATAAATATCAAAGGATTATACATAAAGTAAAAGTGATGAAATAAAATACACGGCCTTTTTTACAACTTTCTCAAATGTTTTGACAAAGCGGATGTTTTGTATTGAAAGAAAAGAAGAAAAACATAAGCATTCTAACGCGTAAAATTTTGAAATAGTAAAGAAAAAAAAATGGTGTGAAAGACATCGATGCCATCAAAAAACCTTTAAACCATTGTTGCTTTTTGTTGTTGCAAAAATGCGCGACTGAACTTTTTTTTCCATTGCAAAATTAGGCCCCAAATAAAGTTCAAAACGCTAAAAAAGACTTTTTGTAAATATCAAAGAAATTGCTTCGCGCGACTGTTATTATGTAAGACATCCTTAAAAGGGTACTCGAAAAATTTTGCAGGCATGTTGTTGAAAAAATTCTCTTTTGGTTTCCGCATAAAATAATGGGCATCTCTTGTTGTCATTTTTACATTATTTTATCTCTCCGCAGCAAATCAGTTGAAAGTAGGTATACTGTAAAGAAATGGAAGACGACAGAAAGAAAAAGAAAATAATCTGCAAACATATGTGAAGCGCTACGGCATCTCAAACGAACAAATATTGCTTTTTTTAAAGCATCTCCAAAACCAAAATTAAAAACTCTAACCATTAAAAAAATTCAACTTTGACATTATACATGTACTTTGAGATGAAAAAAAATGAATGCAAACACAATGTGTAAAGTATAAAAAATGTCTTTTTGACACATCTTTTGTTACTGCTGCAGCAGTTGCTGGGTGCTTTTTATTATTTTTTAGCAAATATTTGTGTTCATAAAAATTACAGAAACGTGTTTAATATTTGTAAATCTTGTGTAAAAAAAACAATTTCAAAAATTAAAGTTTAAAAAAAATTTAACAAAACACGTCTTTTTTCGTGTCGAGAATTTACTTTCTTGAATGTTGATGAAAAAGTTGACGTTGCTCAAAAGTTAAAAAACCTTCAAAGATTTTAACAAATTCTTTTTTCCATTTTTATTAATTTATTCAACGTTTGTTATTAATTAAATCTTCAAAAATACGATAGAATACGGGTATTTGCAATGTTCAGGAAAAAAAGATTTATAATATTTGGAATAATATTATTAATTTTAACTGTGAATATATCAGGACTTGAAACGAATGATAATGATGATTCTGGAGAAGCTAGTGATTCAGAAGACCATGTTACATTATTAAATAATGAAAAAGAAGTTGAAGATGATGAACCAAAAGAAACTTATTGTAAGCTATTTTATAAAAAAGATTGATTGATAAATTTGTGATTTTAAGCTTCTCAAGATTTTGCTGATGAAGACATTGATCGAATGCCACATCGAAAAGAATCAACAATACCACCCGTAAGTAGCACAGGACATATTTTGGAAGAATTTACACCTGAAAATGAAGATAAAAGGTAATTCAATTGTTGTTTACTTCGCTTATGATTATTTTTTAGCCTTGATTCTGTAACAAAATCTCATCTCGATACAGCTTTGAATATTCTTGGATCAGCTCGTACATCTGATTATTCAGTATATGATATACGTGC
>CABFKP010001405.1:0-12159 GCA_901779475.1 Panagrolaimus davidi
TCGAAATTTAGCAAGGAAATACCACTTGAAAAGTATTTTATCGTGTTCAGCGATGCCGAAAACCTATAAATCAGTCGAAATTATGCCAAAAAATTCAAACCCAGTAAAATCGACTTTTGGTGTTGAAGGTATTGTGAGCATCTTTGTGCCGCTGTTAAATCCCAGGTATGAGGATTCCGCAGCTGATTTTTTGCATGAATATTTCTCTATACCACACCTGTCACTTAGGCCATATAGCATGCCAAAACCCGACCATGAGTTCGGGACCTTTACGGTAAGCAAATTTGAATAAAAAAATAAAATCGCTATAAAAAATAAAAGGGTTCGATATCATAGGGTCAGATGTCATGGGACCTGATGTCACGACCCCCAGCCTTGCAACATTTTTTTATTTCAAAAATCTATGTACGCTAGAAAGATAGTTCGCAGCAATTCGTATTTGTAACATTTATTTACTATAAAGAGTATGAATGATTTATTATTTTTTTTATAAATTTTTTTTGTAAAAATATAACCTAGAACAACCTTTTCTGTTTTAAAGGTTTTTAAAAAACATTTTTTTAATTTAATCAAACCAAAAGGAAAACCATTTTTGTTCAATAAATATATAATTGTAGTGTATTTAAGCTATTTTCAAATTTCATAAAAAAATAAAAATTTATTTCCTGCATTTTTTATAAAAGAAAAAATTTGTTTCTTTTACTGCAATTTTTCAACAAATAATACTACAATCATTTTTTTGACATTAAAATATTTTAAAGTAATTTTTTATGTAACAATTTCGGTTTTTTAAGATTCAGATTTCTATTGTACAGAAAGATTGCATTCACAAAGTGTTAAAATTTAACTGATTTTGTAAAAATTTTCTATCTTTTCACATTTTTAATTAATGATCATTTAAACTCTATTATCAATTTTAGAAAAATAATTATTGTTCTTAGTTTCGCAAGTTAATCATTAAGATAAAATTGTATTAAAAATGTTTTATGAAATATTCAAGAACGAACAAAAAGAAATTGACAACAATACGTCCTTTCTGCCGCAAAAAGAAACAACCGATGTTTTATGAGTCTCAAAGAAAGAATATCAAGATTTTATTTTTGCTGCAGAGCACAGCTTGAAAAATGGAACACCGACGAAAGAATTCGCGTCGGATAAAACATCTGTCTTCAAAAAATGATTTCATTCATTCAATCGCCTGCCTTTAAAAAGCTAAAGGGAAAATATTTTCGATGTTTCTTTTCACAAAACTTTAAATTGCTTTCTTTTTTTTAAATGTCATTTTTCACTGTTTTTTAGTATTTCATAAATTTAAATCTTTACCATAATTAGTTTTGCAAGTGTTTTTGTTAAAAGACTTTTTCTGTAATGTTTGATGGAGCGAATGATACTTCTGATATTAAAGATGGCTGCAATAAATATGAATTTTTCAAGGTTGTTATCTTCTAAACGGGAATAACTTTTACCAATAGAACTGGAGAACTGAGCGATGAAATTTGTGAAGAAGTTTGTGGCCTCTTTTTTCTTCCAACATTTGATTTTTATTTAAGCTTTATTTTTAATATTATTGTAATAATAGTTTGTGTTTTTATATATTTATTATCTGGTTGTCCTTTATGACAGTTGTTAGGATTTATCATAATTATATGACTAAATCGCAAACTTTGCTTTTTGCAGTGCAGCAAAAGCATTCTTTTAAATTGTAAACATTATTGTTTTTGTTATCTTTTGTTTCCATCGTTTTTGTGTTATCTTTTAAGCGATGGATCATTCATATGTTTTTATTCCGTTTTTCGTACTTCCCTTGTTAAAAAAAAAGCGGATTATTTTTCTTCAACGACATAAATTATAGTCTGAGAAAAAAAGCAAACGCTTTCTTTTTTTTCCGTTTCCCCTTTAAAACACCAAATGTTCATCAATTTCTTCGAAACAAAAAAGCAAATTCTTTATCATTTTTTCCAAACATTTATCCTGTCTCTGAATATTTTATTTTTACAAACATAAAAAATAATAAGTTATACCAACTTTTTTGCAAATTTGCTGTTTTGTCTTTAAAAATGCAACTACATATGATGATCTCAAGCAATAAATATATTGTCTGAATTCGCAACTTGTTTTTGCACAAATAACACTGTGAGATTGATTTAATAAACTATTGTAATATTTAAAATAATTTTTAAAAATATTTGGACAAAAAAAAAGTTTTAAAATTGTTTGTTTTTTCTAATTTTCTAATTTTGTGCTTTTTTTTACTGAACAAGCAAGCATAAGAAGAATGGATGTGTCGTTAAAAAACGAAATTTTAATTGCAAAACAAATTTTTCAGCAATGATTTCTATAGAAAAAATATATAAAAAATTAAAATACAAATTAATACATGTTGTGATTTATTTAATCGATTTTTTTTAGTTAAAAGTGGTTACAGTTGATTGTCAAATAAATCATTGGATTATTGTTGTAATTAGAAATTGTAAAAACATCAAAACTTAAAATTTTTGAAACAAAACAAACAATGGCAAAAACGATATATTTATTGCTCTGATGTTTTTAATCAACCAGTTTTATTTCTTAAATTTTTAATCTCAAAGAAAATTTTCTAATTAAAAACACATGTAAAATCAATTATGTAACACAATTTTGTGAAAAAAAATTAAAAAAAATTAAAAAAAACAAAGATAGTAAAAGAAGAAATCAATTAGATGCTTTGGAAGAAAAAAAATTGTGAAATTTGTTTTAAAAGAAATGCCGTTGAATGATAAAACATGACTGCTTTTTCGGGGACACACATTTAAAACATCGCGAATTTTCCCCTACAATTTTTTTAATTTAAAATCATATTTAAAAACCAAAACAAAAATATTTTTTCTTGTTTTTTTGGAATGTTGATTCTTTTTTTAACATCTTTTAGATTTTTTAAACGCGCTCATTTTTCTTCTTCAAAAAACGCTATTACACATTTTCAAAAAATGTCGAACATTTCAATAAAGAAAACCGATAATGAAATTCTAATTTTAAAAAAATGTGAGAAAAACTGCAATTCTTATTTCTTTTACTGCATTTTTTGGTACCAAAATTATGTTTATTGCACAACTATAAAAAAAACGGTGCACATTCTTAAATACATGAAAGTAAAAACAAAAAAGACGTTATTTGTAAAGATGAATATTTCATTTTATAAAAACTGTTTTTTTTTGGATCACCAGCTTTTTTATCGATATTTAGGATTCAAAAATACTTCATTAGTAAATAATAAGTTTTACAATTAAAATAAACTATTATTGAATTTTTAAAATATTCAAAAACGGAGAAAAATATGTTCCCTAAAAATTAATGCAGTTTGAGAAAAAAGTATACATTCGTGCTATCTGCGAAATTCCTGTTTTCTCTAAAAAATGGCAACAGCCGTTGCGCTGCTGTCTCTTTTAACGAAGGAAAAGAAAAACGAACGAATAAACAAATGTTGTTTAAAAATACATTCGCGATTGCCGAAATATTAGCCTTCAACAACGAATTTATTTGATGTCAGAAGATTAATTTTCAACTCAAACTTAAAGTTTAAAAGTAAAACTGTTAAAAAATAACAATCGTATTTTCTGAAGTTAAAAATTAAAGCGTCTTTTATTTTTATAAAACAAATCTTTTATTTAACGAAAAAAGAATGTGATTGTTTTTATATTTAATAATGGTCGAAATCATTGTTTTGGCATTTTATTTTAAAACGTTTCGTTTAAATCGTATTTTTGTGACAAATATTTTAAATTTTATGTTTGAAAAGTAACCACTCAAATATTCAAACGTACGATGCAAAAAAAAACTATCAAAATACCTTTTTCATTCACAAACATTGAAAAGAAACATTTAAACGATGGAAACAAAAAAAAGCATAAGACAGGTTTTTTATACGGATTATTTCTTCAGCGATATAAAATTTTTGTCTGAGAAAAAAAAAGCAAACGCGTTCATTCCTTTTCGTTTGCCCTTTAAAATAATGTTAACAATTTGTTTGAAATAAAATAGTAAATTGTTTCTCATTTTTTCCAAACATTTATTTTGTCTCTGTATATTTTATGACTATTTTTTTACAAACACGGAAAATAATAACCTTTACCAACTTTTTTGCCAAATTTAGTTTTTTGGCAGTAACAATGCACCTACACTTGAAATTCAAGCAATAAATATATTGTTTGCAGCGTGTTTCTGCACAAAAAAAAACCCTGCGAGATTGATTTATCAAACTATTGTAATATTTAGAATAAAATTTTAAAAATATTTGGGCAAAGAACAGTTTTAAAATTGTTTGTTTTTTGTAATTTTTTAACTATAATTTTGTGTTTTCTTTTATTTACTGAACAAGGAAGGTATTACATGTTGTTGAAAAACGAAATTTTAAATCCACACAAATTTTTCTAAATTAATTTTTAAGTTTTTAAATAAAAGAAAAATATATACAAAAAATTTAAAAACAGAGCCTTTCTTTCTTTAAAATCAAAAACAAAAAATAAAACAAAATTTTTTCTATTTTGTGACATTTCATACTAAAAAAATAACGACAAAAATTGGTGTTTCAAAGCACAGAAAAACAAAATGGGTGAAAGAAAGAAGAAATAAAACAGCAACACAGACTTGAAAAAAGGATTAAAAACAAAATGGTTTTGCATAAAGCCTTGTTTCAAAATTACAGAAGTTTTTTTATGATAAAAATTGTTCAATATTAAATGAGTTTTTACATAATTTTTCTTTAAAATTAATCCATGTCACTTTTTCATGTGCCAAAAATTTTGTCGTAAAAATTGGAAAATAATCTGACTTTTCTGTATTAAATGAATGCATCAATTCGGAAGTCAAATTTTTTTTTCCATGTAATTCTGCATCAATCTGCAGCAATGTAAAAAATGTTTTAATGATATTACAAAATATGAAACTTGCCTAACAAAAAATAATTTCTTGATTATGCAAAATTCGATTTTATAAAAGTTCTTTCAAAATATTAAATCCAAATCCTTCAACATCAATTGTCATAAAATGAATTGTTCGAGTTTGAAAAAATTTATCCAATAAATCCGATAAATCGATTACAGGCATTTGAAATATTTTATGTTTTTTCTTTCTCGAACAGTTATATTAAAACTTCATTTTACAACACCTCAAATAATTGGTAAATTAAATGTATACGTAAATATTTTTGGTGATAAATAAATTGTTGGAAAATTTGCTTTTACGTTTTTGTCGAACTACAAATTTTGTTTGGAATTTTTTACTTAAATTAGGACATTGTTTAGCTTATACTAAAATTTGATAAATAAATTAAATAATGTATTAAAAATCAATAATGGATCCGCTTGCATTATTTTCAGGAGCCTTCTAAGTACTAAAAATTTATTTTGATTTTTGCAAAGTTTCTCGAACTTTTTTTTATAAAATATTCAAATCAAAATTTCACTGTAATAGTGTTTTGTTATACTACTGAATTTATCAATTTTTTTGCACTTCTTTTATAATGATGGATCATCGGGAAATCCAAATCAGCAACATTTAATAGTATAACATTTAACTAATTAAATATTCGTGAAAAAAATTTTGAAAAAATTAATCAAGAAAAAAAATCGCAAACTATTTAAAATTGTTTTGCATTCTGAGACAAAGTAAAACATTTTTTCGCATCGTTCAGACTTTTTAAAAGCGCTCATTTTTTTTCTTCAAAAAACGCTGCTATACTTTTTTCTGTCTGATATTTTCAAATAATATCTAACTTTTCAATGAAAAAAAGTGATGAGAAATTGAAATTTTCGTTTTTTTGTCTTTTATTCTTATGCAATTTTTGACGCCCGACCTCTGCGTTCCTATAGCGCTGTTGGTAAAACCGTTCTTTTTGGAAACCGAAGGGCAGGGGTTCGATTCCCCTGTTCGTTTTTTTGACTTTTTTTGCATTATTTTTACTCCCAAACCACCCTGAAAACATTTACGAATAATTTGGAAAATGTCGGACCCGAAAAACAAAATTTCGATTTTTTGGATTTTTTTTACAGACGGAAAAAATTGAAAAAATAATTTTGGTACTTTTTTACTTTACGCCCCCCTCATTTTTTCCATTCGCAAAACAACCGCTTACTCAATCCGACCACCCACCCACCCAAATGAATTTATTGTGTAAGCTCACCATTTTTATGCAAATTTTGTGAATGAAAAAATGAGGGGGGGTGTAAGGTGAAGAAGTGCCATAATTTTTTTCAGTGTTACTGTAGCGCTGTAAACAATTTTTATAGTATTTTTATAGTATTTTTATACATTTTAGACATATTGTGATACTTTAGTATTATATGAGAGGGTAATAAAATCGCGATTTTTGTATTACGTAACATCCGGACAGCCCCTAAACGTTGTATAAAACAAAAAATCCTTTTTTCTGTGTATGCGAAAACGTAGTTGTGTTTTTTCCAAAGTCCTGAAAAAAAAGTTATTTTGATCGTTTTTTTTTTGCGTTGTACGTTTGAATATTTGAGTGACTACTTTTCCTACATGATATTCAAAATTTTTGTCAACAAAAAGATTTAAATGGAACCTGTCAATACGAAAAATCAGCCAAAAAAAGATGCTTGTTGGACAATATTAAATATATAAACAATCACATTTTTTTCAATTGAATAAAAGACTATTTATAAAAATGAAAGATGCTTTAATTTTTAACTATAAAAATATTATTGCTCATTTTTAACAGTTTTTAATTTATATTTCAAATTTGAGTTAAAATACATGAAAAAATATAAAAAATAATACAAAAAAAGCGTTTTTTTAACGATGGAAACAAAATAAAATGCATTATACATGTGTTTTTATTTCGGTGAAAAATGGATTATTTTTCGTCAACGATATAAAATTTTTGTCTGAGAAAAAAAAGCAAAAGCTTTCGTTTTTTTTGTTTGCCCTTTAAAACACTAAATGTTCACAATTTTCTCGAAACAAAAAAAAGTAAATTGTTTCTCATTTTTTCCAAACATTTATCCCGTCTCTGAATATTTCATTACTGTTTTTTTACAAACACGGAAAATAATTAGTTTTGCCCACTTTTTTGGCACATTTTGTTTTTTGGTAGTAAAAATCCAACCTCAGATCGACAACAGAACAATAGATATATCGTTTGGACGTTTACCATTTTTCTACAGTATCCCAATTAGTTGGTGGTAAATTTTTAATATTGTCATTAAATTTGGTAATCCAATGTGGATCAAAATGTTGTTCAAATTGTTTTAATAATTGTTTGACAGTAATTTGATATTCTTTTGCGATAATATTACCATAATACTGATAATTTTGAATATTAATATAATCTTATAATATTCAAAATTATCTTTGGGTTTTGTTAAAGCAAACATTTGTTTTAACAAAACCCAACAAACAGCACGCTGTGGCTATTCTTTAAAAAAATATTAAAAATTCAAAAATCAAATCTGGAAAAACAAAATTTGTTTCAGAATGTTGACTCTTGCTGCAAAGAAAAAACAAAAAATGTGATGAATCATTTTTTTTCTATGCTGCCTTTTTTCTGCGATCGATATTTTTTGAGAGACAACTCTCTTCGGGCTGCGGAAAAGGTCAACCTCTTAGGGCAAACTTGAAAAAAACCAATAACAGTAGAAACTTTATTTCTTTGGCGCGCATTGATTAGATTTTTATTCAATTATTGGTTTTTTCCAAGTTTTTTCTTTTTGCCTTAAGAGGTTGACCTTTTTTTCCCTTTTTGCCTTTAGAGAAAAAATGAACCGAAACTTCCGGACCCCGATGTCTCGGTACACTTTTTATCTAAAACCAAGGAGGGAAAAAAATATAACCTCTCAAAGCAAAAAGAAAAAACTTGAAAAAAAACCAATAATAGAATATAAAATCTAATCAATGCGCGCAAAATATAATATTATTGGTGAGATTTAATCTTACAATTATGAACATTTTTGAATAAATTTTTAGCTCTTTTGTACAAATAATTTATCGCAATATTAATTAATTTAAAACGTTTATCAAAGATATTTCATCAATTTATATTAACATTTTAAGTGTTTGAAAAAAAAATTTTTTTTGGGAAAGAATTTAAAAAAACGATCAATAAAAAAATTCAACATATACATTTCTGACTATTTTACTTTCTATATCTGAACATTCAAACTTTGTGGAAAAAAATTTTTTCAATGATATTTATATGATTTTAATGATTTCTGTGGAGAAAAAAGAATTCCTTAAAAAGATGCAAAGAGTATTGACAATGAAACAAAGCTTCCAAAAATAAATTTGATAAAATAAAATAACTTTTGGAAAAATCTGATTCCTCGATTTTCTTTTACATAAAAAATAATAACATGGTGATTTCTAAACAGATCAAAATTTATAAGATTTTTGTTGTTTTACATTATTAATCAATTATGGTCGTAAAAAAACAAACTTTCGAACAATATATTTATTGTTTATCAGCCATAGTTGTATTATTACTGCCGAAAAACTAAATTTGCCAAAAAAGTTGGTAAAACATATAACTTTTTTTTACAAACACCGAAAATAATAAAATATTCAAAGACAGAATAAATGTTAGAAAAAACAATGAGAAACAATTTGCTTATTTGTTTCAAAGAAAATTGTGAACATTTTGTGTTTTAAAGGGCAAACAAATAAAACGAACGCGTTTTCTCAGACAAAAATTTTTTTTCGGTGACGAATCAAAATTCGTTTTTCGCCGAAAAAAAAACGTGTTTTTTTGCATTTTATTTTGTTTCCGTCGTTCAAAAAACACTTATTTATTTGTTTTATTTTTTAAACAATAAACTTCTACAAACAAAATATATTATTTTTGCAAAAAATTTAATATTGGAAGAGACAGTGTGATTCGGAAATATTTTTTTAAAAATGCAAATGAATGAAAAAACTCCAAATTTTCGTGTTCGTATATTATTAAAAAAATTAATTGTAAGGTGAAAAATTCTTAAGAAAAATGTGTCACAATGTTTTTATTTGGAAAAAGTTTATTATAATCGTATTCCAATTAATAAATCAGATTTTTTCTTTAAATAATGTTGTTTTCGAATTATTTTATTGGAGTTTAACTTGCTGAATTAAAATTAATGTAAAAATATGAATGTCATATAAGCAGAAAATTATTAAAACATAACTTTCAATAATTATGTAACAAAAAAACAATTCAATACAAAGCTTTGTCAACCGATTTTTTGCAGCGAAATATTTTCATGTCAAAATAAAAAACTGTAGGGGAAAATTCGCAATGTTTTAAATGTCTGTCCCCGAAAAAGTACTCATATTTCATCTTTCAGTGGCCTTTTTATTAAAAGAAATTTTACAGGAAAAAAAAGTGTATAGGAAAATTCGCGATTTTTTAACATGTAAATTAAACCTATCAGTTCGAAACTCTATAACACGGGGACCCAATAAAAAAATCGAAGTCCCAAATTCAAAAAAATCCATTAAAAGAAATTTTTTTACGTTTAGAGCAGCTTCAAAATACATTAAATTACCACTTAATTTACAATATTCCCATCCCAACCTTTTTAAGAAAGGCATAATGGCAGTAAGAATTTAAATTTCTTTCTATTGTAATTTTTGTACAATTTATTTCTATGTAAAAATTTTTACAGAATTTCTGTCTCTGAATATTTTATAACTATTTTTTTACAAACACGGAAAATAATTAGTTTTACAAACCTTTTCGGCAAATTTATTTTTTTGGCATTAAAAATGCATCTACTCTCTTGAAGACCTTCAAACAATAAATATATTGTTTGAACGTTTACCATTTTTCAACCATAATTGGTTAATAATCTAATGGCACTTTTTTCCTCAAAAAAGACATTTGTTAAATTTAGTGTTTATATGTTTCTAAATTAGATTTTTTACTAATTACGAAAAGAAGGGGTAAAACACTTTTTTTGATATTTTTTTTCTGTAAAAATTTTCTACCCTGTAACTTTTTTTATTTAATATGTCATCTTTGCTTTCATTAGGATTTCATAGATTTTTGTTAATGTTTTGTTTTTTTACGATTAAAATATTCAGTTTATTTATAATATTTAATAAAAACATTCAAAAAAGCCTATACTTTCTTATTTTTTAGGTTTAAACAAATGCAAAGCGAGAAGGTTGAAAAAGAAAAAGAAACCAAATTTAGCAATATTTCGTCAGCGAAAAACAATTTTGCACATTCTTTTACAACGAATTTTTCGTAGAAAAGCAACGTGATTGATTTTGCCATAATGTTTTTAAAAAAGTACATGACAGAGAAAACAAAAAACATGTTATTTGTAAAGATGAATATTTCATTTAATAAAAACTGTTTTTGTTCAAAACCAGCTTCTTTTAATATTAAGGACTCAAAAATACTTTATTAGTAAATAAGAAGTTTTACAATTAGAATAAATTTTTATTGGATTTTTGAAATATTCAAAAATAGAGAAAAATATATGTTCCCTAAATATTAATGTAGTTTGGAAAAAAAGTATGCATTCGTGATTTCTGCGAGATTTCTGTTTTCTCTAAAAAATGGCAACAGCCGTTGCGCTGTTGTCTCTTTTAACAAAGGAAAAGAAAAACAAACGAATAAACAAATGTTAAAAAGACAATTCGCGATTGCCAAAATATTTGTCTTCAACAAAGGACTTATTTTACGCCAAAGAATTGTTTCTACTTCAAAACACTAAAGAAAAAAAGGGAAAAAAAGGGTCTCAAAGATTTCTCTTACTAAAGCATCTTTTTCCAATAGTTTTATATATTTTTTAAATTTTTTATACAACACTGTGCGCTATGATTGTTTTCGGAAACATTTTTGTGAAAATGTTTTCAGTGGTGTAAAAGGTGCAATTAATGACTGCTGAAATATTAAAGTTAAGACAATAAATATATAAATTTTCAACGTTGTCTTTTATTTTTCAAAAATATTTGAATTGAAATTTGTTGATTTTACATATGTTCACACACATAACAAAAAAATCAATGATTTTTTTTATGATTAATTTGTCAAAGGCGGATATTCTCTTCCAATAACATATGTAATATAAAGCAAAAAATATTACATATGGTTTCTTTTATTTTAAAAATGAAGACTTCTGATTCCAGGTTATAATCTCTTTGGACAACACATAAAATGATTCGCTATGATTTTTCCAAAATTATTAATTGAAAAACAAAATATTCAAAAAAATTCAAATGTATTCGCTTTATGTAACATTGTAAAGCATTAATTTTTTTATCTATTTTCTAAAAGGAAAGTAAAGAGGATTTTAAAAAATTCGAAAGATTATCTGCATCCTTGAATGCCATGACATCAGACCCCTAAGAAAATTTGAATAAAAAAATAAAATCGCTATAAAAAAGAAGGGGTCAGATGTTTGCAAAGCCTTGCAACATTTTTTTTTATTTCAAAAATCTATCTTCTCTAAAAGGTATGAATGATTTATTATTTTTAACGACGACTTTCTTTCTTTTTTGAATATTTTATAAATTGTTTTGTAGAAATATATCCTAGAACAACTCTTTCTGTTTTAAAGGTTTCCGAAAGAAATTTTTTTTTAATTTAATCAAACCAAAAGAAGAAACTATTTTAATCAGTAAATATATAATTGTTGATTATTTAAATTTTTTTCAAATTTCATAAAAAAATAAAAATTTATTTCTTGCGTCTTTTATAAAAGAAAAAATTTGTTTCTTTTACTTTAATTTCTCAACAAATAATATTACAATTATTTTTTTGACATTAAAATATTTATTTTTATGTGACAATTTCGTTTTTTTAAAATTCAAATTTCTATTGTAAAGAAACATTGCATTCACAAGGTATTAAAATTTAAATGATTTTGTAAAAGTTTTCTATTCTTTCACATTTTTAATTAATGATCCAGTAGTCTTCTAATAAATGCCTGTTATTAATTTTAGAAAAATAATAAATACTCTAAGTTTCGCCGATTAAATTAATTATTAAGATAAAACCGGATTAAAAACGTTTTATAAAATATTCAAAAATGAAGAAAAAAAATTAACAGCAATACGTTTTTTCTGCCGCAAAATGAAACAACCGATGTTTTATGAGTTTCAAAAAAAGAATAACAAGCTTTTTTTGCTGCTGAGCACAGTTTGAAAAATAGACGAAAAGAATTCGCGACGGACAAAACATTT
>CABFKP010001413.1:0-12153 GCA_901779475.1 Panagrolaimus davidi
TTTGATTGAAAAAAATGAAGGGGAACACTGGCGTTTGAGTTGCGCGTGCACAATGCTATGTATGTTCCTTTAAAATTTTTTAATCTTTTTTCCAAAATTTTTCCTTGTTTAAAAAATATCGTTTTGTTTCAGTGCACATGCCCTTAATTTGCGAGTGCTTTTTTTTCTCTCAAATGACAATAAGCCCTTCATTTGTTTTCTGTTAAAATTTTGAAATTTGTTTTTTTCGATTTCTTGGAAAACTATTTTAGTTGTATGGAGAACTTTCGAGATTTTTCGGAATTTTAATATTCTAGGCATTGATAATAAATCGAATTTTGAAATTTTCATTTTTTTTTCTAAATTATACCTGAAAAAATAAAGAATGATAAATTTATATTTTGTAAGTCAATTGGCATGCTTTGGGATCGTAATATTTTTTTGGTTCTGTATAAAGAAATAAATTACAAAAATTTGTAGAGCTTGTTTTTTATTCCTATAATTAATTAACCAGTTCGCTTGATTCGGTGACATTGTCGTAAATAGTTTCAATTAAAAATAGAGCTCCTTTCTGATGCACTTTGATGCCATTGTAAGAGTCATAACATAAACTAACTATTTTATTTTTCAATATAATAGTATCTCCTGTTTTATTCATTCTAAAAAAATATTTCATGCAAATTTTTTTAATCAAGACAGGCCTACTTTAGTGAAATGCTATCAAACATAAAATAAAAACTTTTTTTAGCTGATATCTGATAATCAATAGCAGTAAATTTTGCAGTAGCATTTGTAAAATCGTAAGCTGCAAAAATTTCACATCCACTGAAATAATCACTATCCCGAAGTCCATGTAATCCATAGTTTGGTGTTGTAGTAAATGAATTAAAGGGATAAAGCAGTGAAATAAGCATGTGTGATAGAACGTAATCAGCTTTTGTCAACAAAAAGAATACAGAAGCTTTTTTTGGTATAATCACAGTATAAATTGACGAAAATAACCCAATATTATGAAATTTGGGTGAAGTTCTTGAGCTAAAACAAATTTTGCAGCTTATTATAATGCGTAAAAAAAAACAAAACGGAATTTTCTCACTTGAACTCAAAATATGGTGTGTGATCACTTCCAACCAAAACTTTAGCATTTTCTTTAGCTGTTGTATGCATAAATGAAATAATATAATTTACCCTATATGTTAGTACGATAGTTAAAATACATTCATTTTCAGAATTTGCTAGTCCAACAATGGAAGAATTGTCTCGTTCATTTAAAGAAAAAACATTGTTGTTAAAGATGCATCCACCAAAATTTTCTAAAATAATTGAATACTGTTGTCCGAATTAAAAAAGCTAAAAAGCTAACTGGATAATTGAAAAACGAAGGTATCTTGATAGTCGGGAGAAAAAATAGCAAATTTGCCATTCGGGATTACACATTTATATGCAATTTGATCAAAGCTGTCAAAACTAGAAACAAATCTAATACGTTCATGTATGTCAAAAGTTTTAATACCAATTAAATGAATTCAAACTATACGTAAGGCTTTCGTTGTTGTATATATTAATAAAAGGTGCTTCAACAGTTCTGAATGCAATCAGTGAAACGTTTTGTAATTTCTAAATTAATACGGATGACATATAACATGAAATTTTGTCATCTTAAAGGGGAAGTCGCACTTCGAACAACTTATTTTCGTCATGAGTGCAACAAAGTCATTTGCGTTTTTTTTGCAAAGCAATGCATATGAACCTGATGTTCGCGACCAGATAATCAATAACTCACAATGAAAAAAGCTGTGCGAAGTTCAACTTCCCCTTTAAGAGAGCATCCGTATAACACTCTGTAAATTTATCAAACGTTGTGCAATGGTGTATCTTTCGATCAGCTAGTTTTATATCAGCGGTAATAAGTGCAGTATCCCCCAGAACCACTTTCCTTTCTCTCTCTTTTATTGTACGAGAACTCTCGATACGACTTGTCTAACGTTTCTCTTCGCTGCTGTTCTGGAATGTTTATACCTATTTGAGATTGTCTTGTCTCTTTGGATTATTCATTTAGTATTGTATTGTATTCGTATCGAACCTTAAGGATCGCTTGTGTATCCGCTGGTTAGAATAAATATAGTTTTAGTAATAGTCTTTACCGCTCGGAATATTACAAGAAGCCATAAGGTGAGCAATGTGACTAAAGATGGACGAGGGCCAATGGCTTTTTAAAAGTTCCCAGGCTCCTCGGCGACCCTAATGCAAGGCTTGGGCGGATAAAAACAATTTCAAAAATTTTTTTTGTTGGTCAGGGCGAACCAAGGCCTACAAAATTCGGCCCTCGTCCGTCAATAGGTTTTATATAGCGTGTTTTAGCCCGTTGCATGCCTGAATTGCATGTTTTATTTAATTAGAGACATTTCCTGAGTTTCCATAATTTTATGAAGTTTGAACTCTAATGTACCCCAGCTACCCCAATATTCGGGTTCAAAACCTTTGCCACAGTGATCCTCTTATTATAGGTTACTATTACTGGTGAAAAAATCATCTTATTCTGAGATGTCCCATCTTAAACCCCTTTTTATTCTTATTTGGATGCTCACTTAAATAATTGCAAAATTCATGAAAAAACGTACTAAAAATTCTGAAATTTCGACCAAAATTATATTTTCAGGATCAGAACTTATAACAATGTTTGATATGTTTTCTTGTGATATTATGTATGAATAACTTTCGGTGCTAAAATTAAGCCTTTTCAGAAAAATTTTTATAAAAACTTACGATTAAAGGGTTCTACATAAAACGTTAAACTTTGTTCATACAAAAATGGCCAAGTAATTAGTTCAAAAATATTTTGTTTTGATGAATTCAAATATATTAAAAAAGATCGATCAATATCATTGTAATAATCATTTAATTCCCACACTGTTACATTATCTGACCTTACTATAAACTGTTGATACGATTTGACAAAACCGAGTGCTTGGAGATTAATTGTTAACAATGTTTTACTTGTATTACAAGGTAATAACTAAATATATGAAATAATGAAAAGAACTTCTATGATAATTTAACATACGGTAAAACTGCATCTTAAATTCCCACAATAAAAGCCATCTGAATTTCCCATGACCGTATTTTTTTTATCAGGGTCGCAAGGAATGGTTAAATTTGCACACTGACAGGCTACATAAATGTTTTCAATTTAATAAAAAAAGGAAAACTTACTGTGGTTTAGAAACGATAATTCAAATCCTGATGACTGCATACTTCCATCACTTTCAAATTCAAATATAAATTTGCTTTCATAATTCTTTTTAATAGGTTCTAATGTTAAATAGTTGTAAAATACTAACAAATTTGATGTATTCTGTAAACAAAAAAGTTAACAAATATTTTAAAAAAATTTTAAAAATTTTATTGCAAAGTATACTAAACAAAATCGGCAACGAAAAAAATTATACCAGTGATGAATTCGTTACTGTTGCGTCACTTTCAGTAACGAATTCATCACCAAAGCTTTACCAGTGAGGGTTTATCGTCAATAATTTTATTCAGAATTATAAAAGCCAAAGAAAGACTCCAAAGCTGTGTCCATTACAACCCTACCTACAAAGATGATACAATGGCGGTGGCAAAATTAGAAAAACATAATTTCACAAGATCACTTTTCATTTTGTATTTTTTTAGCACTTTTTACTCCAACCGCCGAAAGAATGTTTTAGGCACTACTGTCGCTTATACAGTTGCGGCGATATTTAAACGCAATACATCAAATTGTAATGAATACATACCGTTTCTGATATATAAAGCTTTAAAATATCAACGCTTGCTTCTATCATCTTGTAATCCATCGAAAAAGTAACTGCAGTTTTCGGTAAAACATTTAATTCATAACGGCATTTTACATTATTATTGAATCCTTTCAAACCGTTTGTCCATATCCACTCATTATTTCTATAATCAGTGACAATACAACCACCGTCACTTTTATCAACATTCTTTTTCACCACACTAATAAAAGCTTGAAATTCCATTTGAGTAACAAAGTTTTCGTCTGGTGATAAAGATATTTGAATCCATGTATCACTGTTGTAATGCGTGAATGCATCGTTCAATCTTGAATTTTGAGCAATAGAGAATTATCGAAAAGACAAATTTGGGAAACGTATGGGAGAAGACTGTTTTTCCGATTCTCATAGCTTCGAAACATGCATATATACATACTTTTTACAAGTTTTTGAAAATGTTATAAAGAAGGAACCAACGAAAAACCGAGGAAAAATCAAAAAAAAATGTCCGTTTTGTCTTTTTCCAGGGATAAAACAGTAAAGCGTTCTTTGAGATTTCATGACAGACGGAACGCTTGGCCTTCAAAAAAGAATAAAAAACGGAGAATCAACGGAACTTCAAGTAATGTGATTGGACGTTCCGTTCCTTCTCCATTTTTTGTCAATTTCTTTAAAAAGAATCTGGTAACTAAGATGAAGCTTCTTAGTTACATAAAAAAGACTTTTTAATATGTTTCTCTGAGAATTTTAATGTGTCCAAAATGATAAACAAAGAAATGTGTTTCGGAAGAAATGTCAAGCATGTTTATAACAAAAACATTTTTTTGTGTTTTCTTTGTATAGTTTGTAGGAAGGGGTTCGAAGTCTAAACTCTTTCTTAATTTTAAGAACAGGAACAAAAAAGTATTCATTTTAAAAATGAAAAAGGAAGAGAACAAGTTCCAAAAAAAGTAAAAATTCTGATACACTGGTTGTCGTGTTTACATTGAACAGATTTTTTGAATAATATTTGCATATAAAGATTAACTTAATTTTTATATGTTAAATGCTGTTTGACGAAACTTTTATTCTGCAAATAAAACAAAAAAATGGCTTCTTTGATTTGCATATTTGATAGTCTCTTATCTCAAAAATCCTTACGTGAAACGATCATTTTGAATTACATTTTTCATTGATGGAATCATTCTTTCACTAAAATTAATTGTTTATTTTTTGCAAATTTGAAAGAGAAAAAGATTTTTATGAATCGGATGTGTCAAACTCGAAAGCATATGTGCATCAAATACACTCAAAACATACTTTAAAAGAATATCTGTACTGTTTCGAACAAAGAAATGTGTTTCGGAAGAAATGTCAAGCATGTTTATAACAATTTTAAAACCATATCCATCTGGAGCAGCAAATCTCCACAAGCATGCTTTTTTACGATTAAAATTAGTTTCGTAACTTGATCGAAGTAATATTATTTCATTTTCATCGCTAAACATATACGGTTCTTTTTCACAAATTGATTCCATTGGACATTTATCACTTCCATCATCAAATATTACATACCCTTGAATGGCAAGCAAAGGCGACATATCTGGCTGTAAATAAAAAGTAGTGCGGCCTGAAGAAATATAAGTTGCATATTCACTGTCTATTTGTTATTGTTTTTAATTGCCAAATCCCCGTTATGATCGAAAAAACATATTTAAGTCGTGCACTGTTTTTTCATAGTTCGCAAAATGTTATAAGTTTGGTAGCATTAGAATCGCCTTAAAAAATTACTGGGAATAAAAAAAGAAAAAGTTAAAAAAATTAAAAACAATGTTTAATTAAGTGTTGAAAAATTAGAAAAAGTTTTTTTTCAGTTGGGGCACGTCTGAACCAAGCGGAAATTTTTCTTTTTTCCGGGGAACACACTTGTTTCATAAATATTTTCGTGTAGCGTTCGCAAACTGCTGCAAAAAAAAACTTTGTTTTCCCAGGTTCAAACCCCCCCCCCCAGAGAGAGCCACAAAAATATTTTATATCTCCAATTATGCTTTTTTTTAGTACTAGACGATATTGTCTGCTACTTTATTCTAAATGTCGCTCGTTCTTAATTATTTGAGCGTTATAGTGGTCAGTTATTCATTTTATATTGTTTACATGACCTTTTCTAATTTCAGAAAAGATGAAAACCAAAAAAACAGGCCACTTTCAGAATAAAGTAGCAGACGATATCGTCTAGTACTCACATATAAGAAAAACACCTTTGGGGGAAGGGGCAGATAAAAAGTGTCAGAAATACGTTTTAAATATCAGCGGAGTGCGATAAAACAGTTTTAAAACCAAAATCGAATTCACATGTCAATCGGTTTCCTTGTTCGTCATATTTTCCGCTATAAGAAAATGCGCTTAAAAAATTTTGTCTGCACCTAGTATAGGTCAGAATTAAGGATGAATGCCTTTCATTATTTTATATATATATTTTTCGAATGTAACGGGTATTGACTTGTATATGTTACAGCCAAATTTATGGATACACCATTAGCTGTAACATATATGAGGTTATCGAACATTTAGAACCGTCGCTAAATAAATACGCAGACCAAAAAGAAAATATTCTATGACTCTAAAAATCAAAGAATCTAAGTGTAAAAAAAAAGAAAAGAAGAAACAACTTGATTGTGATTTTCTGATAAAGTAAATGTCAAATTACAATATTCAATAAATTGGATGGCTTTCATAAATTTGGGAAAATTTGGTGTTTGATAAAATCCAATTTCATTAAATTTTAATGGTACTGTTCCATTTGAAGTACAGTTATATTTTTCTTTTGCAGAAATAAACGTTATACCATAAATTAGAAGAAATATATAAGTATAAAACATAATCATAGTGAAAAATAATATTGAAAATGAATTTTTTGTGCATTAATCGAGGACTTATAATGCACAAAAAATTCATCAGCTTAACTTATCATTTAACACCTAATATTTCATTTCATTTCTCATTTTCAGTGTTAAAAAATTTAAATACCTTTTTTTCTTCTTAGACTCTGTCTGTGTAAAAAAATAACGTTTTTCGATTATAATCTCAAATTTTAAAAACAAAAATGTTTTACAGATGCATTTATATTCACAAAAAAATCAGTTAATTTTGTCAAAAAACTTGAAGCAAATCACTTATTTACATAATTATAAGTATTTTTGCAAAAATAACAAAACAAAAAAAAGGACATTTTTGACAAAAAAAACGATTTCTAAAAAGCAGCAGATTTTTCTCAAAATGTGAATTCCTGAGGAATGTTTGTATAATTTAAAAAAGTTGTTAATTAAATTTTCAAAAAAATCTGCTGATTGGGCAAAGGCGCGCAGTAAAAACATATAGGTGATGGGTGCCCAATCAGAAGACATCAAAAGTCTATTTAGACTGAAAAGTCTATTTTCGTAGAGGGACTTTTCGCCAACGAGTCTATTTTTTTTAAAATAGCCTTTTTTCTTTTCAAACTTTGAAATTCAAAGGCAAAATAAAAAAGTAAGCTCAAAAAATGTTTTTTAAAATATAAATATTATTATTTATAATCGCTAATCAAATAGAATTAACAAATTTTATTACTTTATTCAGAAAATAATAATGAAAAACAAACAAAACATCACTAACAACTTTATATTTTGATGTTCGACGTGTCATACCAAAAAAAAGGTTACAGTAATATCATTAGCAACACCATACATTTTAACAATATTCGAATGATCATATAACATCAGTACAATCGTTGGATGAAGAATTTCTACAAGCTTTTTCAATGTTGCACTTGGATTTGATCCACGGATGTGCGGAAATCAGATTTCTTAACGAACGAAAACGGAAAAAATTCTTAAACGGAAACGGAAATCAAAAATTGAACGGAATTCCGTAAGAACGGAAACGGAATTTTTTCTTTGACTTTGTATAGATTTTGTTTGCATTTCTTTTTTAGCTCGCAAAATAGTTTTGTTTTTACAGAACAAATGTACAAACTTCTTTTTTTGTTGGGAAAGACAAAACATTTTTTCTTTTTGAAAGCCAAAGAGGAACAAACTTATGTAAAAACAAAGTCAGAATTTTTTCTGTTTTCTTAATGATTACTGACAACAAAAAAGCGCAAAAAAATATGCTATTTTTTGCTTTCGGAAAGTAAAAACAATAAAACTAACACTACCATTATTTTAAGGTTTTATCAGTCTTTTTAAGTTGTAGCCCACAATAAAATTTCTTAAATTTATTCAATACAAATGACATCCAACAACTGAAACTAATTTAATGTCTTTTCTTATCTATCACACACTTCTGCAAGCATCACTCTGTACCAAAAAAAACAATCCATAAAAATCAATCATTTTGTTTCTTCAAAATGTTTTGGAAGTTTACCATTTTATTATTATTATTAATATTTTCTCCATTTTTGTTCGCAGCCGCCCCATTGAAATGTACTCAAATGTCAGTAAATATGGTATACACAAATCCAACGTATGGTCCATTAAATATTACCGCAGATTTTACTCTTTACGATCAAGGCAATAATAAAACTCGAATTATTAATGTTAATAATGTACTTTCACAGAATTTACAAGATAACTCTTCTGCTCAAGTTCTTTATACTGATGATGATCAAGTGAATGAAAATTTAAATAATCCTTTTAATTTTACCGCTCCAAGAGATGACTTTGATTTATGGGTTGAATTTGATACTCTTAGTTTAACATTTTGGGAGGGATATATTGATGATGGATCTTTTACGATTATTGATGGTCGAATGTTTACAAAAGCAAATTCATGTTATAATACAGAGTATGAAAAAGATTCACCTTTGATTCAATGCTGTAACAAATTTGTACCAGCTCCAGATGTAACCCAAAAATATCCTCGATGTAACAAATTTCGTTCCCGAGTATCTGTGTTAAATGTGAATGATAATTATAGCGTTTTTGCAACATTTGCAATGAATTTAACTTTATCAAAGGATAATGAACTTGCAGGAATTGGCATCTTTCAAGGCCCTGAAACATCTGTTATTACATATGGCTTAAATAATAAATATTATCTTTTTAAGTAAAAAGTTTATTTTTTGTTTTATAAAAATTTCACATATGGTTTTTTTTTCAGAAAACCAAATACCACCTTGGATGCTTCGTATACCCTTCTCAATGGTGATACAAAATTCTTCCTTACAGCATATATTTATCCACCAGAAGTTGAATTAATAACAGTGGGCCGATTTATTCTTCGTGAAAATCAAACTTTATTAGATGAAGGCATTCCATTTACTCATCAAAACAATTGCATATATTTTAATGAGCCCATTGAAGAATCAAATCAAGTCACACATAGCGAATTTTGTTGTCAAAAATTTGAAAACAATTAGATTGGATATAAGAAATTCTGTATCTTTTTATATTTTGTTTTTAGTAATAAATTTTTTTATACGAAGATCTCTTTTACGAAAAAGCATCTTCAAACAAGAATTTTTTTGAACCAATTTTAAATTTGATCGCAACAAAATACCATTCACGATACTTCCCGTTCCTTCTGTAAGTAGCATCTGTAGTCTCAAATTACCACTGTAATCAAAATTAAACTTTTGTTCCATCTTTTTATCAGTTCCAAGAGGTCGAAAAATATGTGGACGAAATATATCCATAGAAGCACGGAGATGTCATCCAAGATACGCGAAAAAAGGGAGCACAGTACAACTAAAAATAAACTAAAATAATAATCATCTCAGGCAGGGCTTCAATCGGGCCTGTCTAAAAAACTTTACATGCATTTTTAGCCCCAAGAATAGGGGCCATGAAAAGTCAGCGAGGATGAATGAAAATGCACGCTTGCTTTTAAGTTTCCTGAATTTATAATATTCTTTTTTTTTTGCCGGAGAAAGCATGCTTTTTTGTCTTTGTAAAAATTGTTTTTTTGTAACAAACACATTTTTATTATAAAAGCATTTTTTACTGATAGAACCAGATAAAACAACATAAAAATAAAAGATCTCCATGATTGTTACAACAATGTGTGCAACAGTCTAGACACTCTCCGCAGCAAGATGCGCATTCGTCAGCTAAGCCATATTCTTGTGGCGGGGCTGCTGCAGCTACTGGTTGTTGGGTAATTACTGGTTGCTGGGTATTTGCTGTATTTTCAGCAGCTGCTGGTACGGTAGTTGACATAGAAGAATAAGTTGTGGATTGCATAGTTTTTTTATTTTGTTACAGTAGTAATCAGTGATGAAAAAACCTGGAAATTTTTAGAAAGTGAAAGAATAATTGAAATAAATATATACAAATATTATGCAACTCTGCAGAGTGCTGAAAAATAAGTTAAGGCCAAAATTAATATTTTTGGACAACAAGGGAACATCACAAGGTGCTGGAATAAACTCCTTACATAAAAACAAGTCAATTAAATATAATTGCAACAATAATAAAGCAAAGGTAAGAAGAGAGAGAGAACATTGACTTGAACTTGGACTGGACGAGACTGTTTTTTTTTGGTTGAGACGTGGCTGCTCATATATGTCTCATTTGACCTAGGTGATTTAAAAAGGTCCTTTAGGGGCTTTTATGGAATAAAATAAAAAAAACTTATTATTTAGGGACTTTCTGCTGAATTCCCTTCAGGTTTTACAGAACCTAAACGAGAGATAATATTAGACAACGTGCATGGAGATTTCATATATCTTTCAATATATTATACAAAAAAAACAAACCTTGTAACATTGACGAGCTTTTGTATTATTATTATTTTTTGGGTTTTAGTATTAATCATTTTTAACAGAACTACAGCTTCACTTTCAGCAAGTTTATTACCTTTAAAAACAACCTCTGCTTCAAGTTTCATTTGAAATTGAGGTTCATTTTCTTTACTTTGTGCAACGTCTGGAAGTGGCTCCAAAAAAATTGTCCGCAATTTTGAAAGTAGCAGGAAAAGTTTGACCGCTACTGCAGCAGCTACTGTGTACTAATTTAAATTCATTTGTTGATACAAAAAAAAGTTTCTGGTACACTAGAAAAAAATGCATCGACAAAAACTGACAAAATCATACTGCTTTTTTTACTGTATCAATCTTTAATGTGTTCATTTTGTAGACACAGTTTAAATTTTTTTTCTAGCTTAATATACCCCCATAAACTTATGTTCAAGTTGATGCTTTAAAGTAAAAGATGAAAAAAGCTTGGAAAAGTTTTTCTAAGTCCGGAATCAAAGCATTATAAACCACAATAAACTTTATGTTAGTGTACATTTAAAAAACAAGGATTTCAAGAACTTTATAAATTTCCGAATTTTTGAAAATTTTGAGAATGCTTAAGAATTTTGAAAATTAGGGAAAAAAATTCTGAGTCTACGAACCGAACCGGTTTTTATCTTTTCTGTGTTTTTCTTTTACAATAAATAATTAATTACTGAATAATTAAACATTATTTCTAATATTTTTTGCTTTTAAATAAAAAAACTAATGATTAACATTGTTTTGCTATTTTTTTAATTTAGATTTCACCATTGGGTTTGACACATAAATCATACGAAGCATTTGAGTAAAAAAAATTAGCATAATACTAAAATATTTTTCATCAAATTTTTATGCAAATGTTGTTAACAAATTTATTCGCAATTTTACATATTTCAAAAGAATGCAAGCAACAACAAACAAATTCAAAGAACGAAAATCATATTTCATTTTTGAAAATCAAAAAATGCGGTGGAAGGTTGTTTTTTTGTGTTTTATTCTCTTTTTTGGAATTGGAATTTTTGCTCAAAATGTTGGGAATAATGGTGAAGATGGTGGAAAATGTGATATGCAAGAGTAAGTTTTTTATGTGTTATGGTATTAAATAGTAAAATTAACATTTTTAGGTTTTCCAATGGTACAAAAACACAAAAATTGGTGAAGCTGGAAAAGAATTATTACAGATTTTATGGTGCTGTTCAAATTTTTGTTGGAGAAGATCCTTTATTATTTTGGCTAAAAGTTAATCCTCAATTTCCAATGGATCTTACCTTTTATTCCCCTTGGAAAGTGAAACAGGATATTAAGTACGTGGTTTTTGTTGTTTTTATATTTTACTTATTACATTTTTTAGGATGTTTTTTGAACCATATGGAAATAAAAGCTGCTTAACGAAATTTGATAGTGTGCCCCGCTTGGGTGAAGAAAAGGGAATATATAATAAATTACCAGAAGAATGTCATTGTCAACCTTTTGTTCAAGGTAATGAAAAATATGTACCTTATAAAGTATGGACTGAAAATGGAATTGTTCTTGTTACAGTAAGCTTCATTAATAAGAATTTTGAAACAGCGAGTTGCAAAGGTTTTTAGTTGTTTAATCATCGTATAGGACCATACGTTTTTGAAGAACAAGAAGAAAAAATGATTACAAATGAATGTTTGAACA
>CABFKP010001421.1:0-12151 GCA_901779475.1 Panagrolaimus davidi
ATTTTTAAGAGCTTTTGTGCCATGGCACATTAATTGTAAAAAATGTTATATATTTTTTGGGCTAATAAATTTTCTTCAAAGTTAAAAAAAAACTTACCATAATATTAACTCGTACAGGAGAAGTTGAGCGGCTCATATTACACACAAATTTTAAAACAACAGAAAAAAAGGCACTAAAAATATAAATGTTTGTCAGACAAAATTTGCTTTGGAAAATAAAATAAAAATGAAAAACACGGATTTAACGAATCTCAAAATAGAGTTTTTAGGACAAAGAAAAAACAGCCAAAAATTAATGTAACCATTAATAAAAATCTAAAACAATTGGGAAAAGCTTGTAAAAAAGGGAGTAATGAAAAAAAAGCTGTTCAAGCAAAAAAAAAGCAATAAAAAAGAGTCATTTTTTTGATGCTTTTATTTTTTTGAAAGCTCACGTTTTTAACCTATGAGTATATTTTTTTGGTTGAGAGGATCGATAGAGATGGAAGAAAAAAAGTATATGACAAAAGTTAAATGGTTGGACTTTTAAGAGAGATGAAGAAAAAAGTAAAAACAAAATAACGGGAGTTTAAGCAAAAATAACAGAAAAAAGTTGAAAACGGAGGTACTTAAATTATGTTTAAATATGGGACATTAGTTAAAGATGAATAAGGTGTGGTTGAATGGAGGGGGGGGGGAGTAAATCGCTACTTTAGCATATTTTTTTGGAATGTGGTTTAAAAATGTCAGCGAAGAAAAATATTATTCCAAAAACAAACAAAAAAATGTTTCAAGATACCTAAAAACCCAAGATATTTGGCATGTTGCCAGCACTTTAGTTTTTCCTAAAAAATTAACTCTTGATAAATAAAATGTTGGTAATAATTAAAACTTTAAAAACTATTATTTTCAGGGATAAAATTGGTTTTTAAAATGGTTTTTGCTACATTTTAAAAGGAATTTAAGATAAATGGGGGGCTTTAAATTACGTTTAAACCATCATTTTAAAATCAACAATACATTTTATGATTTTCAATGCATAAAAAAACAAAGATAAACGCGGCTTTTTTAAGAAAAATGAAGTGTTTAAAAAAGCCAAAAAAAAAAGACAAATTAATCCTAAAAATTTAGCGCCATTTTTTTTGTCAATCCGAAAAAAAGTGATAGTTGAATCTATTATTTATTTTCGTTTATATTTTTTTACACATCATAAAATTCTGCATTTTTTGTTTTAAAACCTAACATTTAAAAAAAATATTGATAAATTTTATGCGTCATGGAAACTAAAAAAACAAATTCATGCATTAAAAAACCGAAAAAACGGAGGCAACAAAAAAAACCCCAAACAAACATATATATTTTAAACCAGGAATAAATAATTTAAACTCCTCTATCATTTTTTTCCACGAGTTTTTTCTTTTAACTCTTTTTTAACTCATTCAAAAAAAAGAAGAAAAAAGAAAAGTCAAACTAATAATTATTACTTTTTTGCTTCTTTTTTTGTTTTAAAATTGAAAGCAGTAAAAAAAAGAGTCGGAAACGTTTTTGCTCGGGTACTACTTTGCATTTATTATCGGAACAAAAAAAACTTTTTCAAAAAAAGAAAAAAAAGTGGCGATAATGTTTTTTGAAGAAGAAAAAAAAATTTGCCGAAAAATGATTTGAAAAAAAAAGTTTGTTATTGCGGAGATATCTTTTTTTTCAATCGACAATCGACAGCTGACTGGGGGAAGCAAGCAGCAGCAAGTGGGTTGTACTCTTGTAAAATTTCCAATTTAAGGGATATCAATCAAAGTGATACACGATATATATTATATTAGTAGTTTTTAACAAAGCACCCTTTTTCCTTAATTTTTTGCCATTCAAAAAAAAGTATGTTAGTTTTTTTTGAAAAAAAAAGTTTTTTGTCTCTCGTAAAATTGCTCAAATTCACACCTGAAATATGAGTCAATTTTCTGCTTTCTTGCTTTTTTTTATTGACTCCTTTGAAAGAAAAAAAAAGTGTTTCAAATTTGCTGTTTTTTCGATAAAGGTTAATTTTGGTTGGATTTTGATTTATCACATAGAAATAGAAAAATAGAAAAATGGAGATTAATTATTGCATTTTAAAAGAAGAAATGATCTTTCATTAAAGATCAATTTTATATTGCAATATTAAATTTCACTGGGATTTATTAGTAAACGGTATATACAGTATACCAATAATTTCAATGGACTTATCTTGTGAGAAAAAATTTATTAATATTGAAAAAATTACGTTTAAAACAAAAAATAAACAACAATTTTGTTGCGTTCAAATTTTATTATTTGAATCAAAAAAAAGCTATTTGAGCCGTTTGGTAAAATGAATTTGAAAAACAAAACGCAAATTCAAATAAGTATAAAAATTTTTTGTTAAATTGAAATTATTGCCAGTAAAATTTTTTTTATGTAAAAAAAATATCCTTCGAATTGCTTTGTTAAACTTTTAAAATTCGTGTTTAAAAATTTTCAAATTAGAAAATATTTTTCTTGAGAAAAACAAACATTTTAATACACTGAATACAGGAAATGCTATAAAATCTAATGAAAATTTTTATTTAAAAGCATAATTGAAATATAAAAATTTATATTATTTGTAATTTTTTTTATGTTTGTTAAATTTTAATATTATGTATGTCTGATTTTTGCTTGCAAAAACATCCAAATAAGTTAAATTAAAGTATATTGTAATCTTATGCTTTTTTGCTTGATAAAAAATAAACTTCGATGAGATCCTTTTCCAGTTATTTTTTTGGTTTTTCACATTTATAAACCCCTTCGTTTTTTTAATCAAAATTTAAAAGAACTCAAAAAATATTAATGTAATGGCTTTAATTTATTGTCAAATCCGATATAAAAAATGAATGACAAAAAAGTAAACTTTATTATCATTTGATTATCACATACGTCATTCTCTTGATTACATTTTTTAGTGACTTCGAAAGTCTATTTAAGTTTTTTAATTTTTCAAAAAAAAGTTTATTCTTTTAAGCCATTTAGGTCAGCGGAGTTTTTGACCACTTCAAATACTTTTTCCAGACTCTAGAAAAAAATAAGATCCAGAGGAAAAAAAAAACCCCTCGGGGGTTTTTCATGTGAAAAAACAAAGATGCATTCTTTTTTATTTGGGTTGCATGTAAAAAAAATTTATTTCAGACACAAAAGTCTCAAAAGATTACTTAATTAAAAAAGTAAACGTGATTTTATGGAAGATATTTAAAAGAAAGGTTTTTCAAAAAAAAAGTTTTTTAATTAAACTTTTTCTTGTTAAAAAAGTGAATCTGCAAAATTTCATGAATTTTAAAATACCAGAATTGCAAGGTCTTCGATGTTTGGCAATTATTTCAGTGCTTTTATATCACTTTTATCCAAAGATTTTTGCAAATGGATTTTTGGGAGTTGATGTGTAAGTTTTAATTTTTCACTAAATTTTTTTGGGTTTAAACTCTTTTAAAAATTTAAGATTTCAAAAACAGTGTGTTTGTTTTTAAATTTTTTTTCAAAGTCTCTCTTTTTTAAAAAAAAAATTAAAACTATTACTTTTAAAGGAGAGTTTCCCGGTACTTTTTCAGTTTGTGACCCCCATCATTTTTTTCATTCATAAAATAACCTCATTTTGTTCCCATAAATTTATTCAAAATTTAAGAATTTTGTTATGGTATAAAATATTAATATATAAATATTAAAGGGAGTTTCCACGTTTGAACAAATAATTTTAACCAATATTTTCTTAGCACGTAAACAATTTACTTTAGAATGAAAACGCGTTTAAAAAAATTTGTTCTGAAAAATATATTTGCATCATAAACGCATTTTCATTCTTACGTAAATTTTTCGTGCTAGGAAAATATTGGTTAAAATCAGTTGTTCGAACGCGGTAACTCCCTTTAATAAAAAGTTAAAAATTCTGATTTTTCAAAATTAAAATTTTAGATTTTTTGTAATATCAGGATATATTATGGCATTAATATTACTTTCATCAGATCACCTAAAAACTTCTTTTCTTTCGACAACATTGAATTTTTATTATCGACGAATTTATCGAATTCTTCCGTTATATTTGATAAATATTTTGGTAACAATAATTTTAATTCCAGCAATTTCATACACTTCTGTTGTAAATTTCGATCAATTAAAATCAGTTTTAACACTTACAAAAAATTTTAAAGATTTTTTTCGTAAAAATTTTTATTTTTTTAATGAATTTCATGATTCCGATTGGTTTTTGCATTATTGGTCGCTATGTGTTGAATTACAATTTTATTTAATTGTTCCGTTTTTGTTTTATATTTGTAAAAGGATAAAATTGGAATATAATTTATTTATTCTTTGGCCGACTTTAATTTGTTGTTGTATTTTTTTGATTTTTTACTTGCTTATCAATTTTGGAAATGTTGGAGCATTGTTCACATTTAATTTTCTTCCTGCAAGATTTTATGAATTTTGTGGTGGTTTTATTGCTTTTCATTTTCAATGTTTTATTGATGAAAAATCAAAAAATTGTAAATTTATGTTAAAATTTAAAGAATATTTTCAAAATTATATTTTAACTAATATTTTAACATTTGGACTTTTAATAATTTTATTATGGCCGAAAAGATTGATTGATTTGTATTCCCTTCCAGCAACAGTTATTCTTACATCAGTTACAATAATTGCAATTGGAAAAAGCGAAAAAACTGCCTTTCAAATAGAGTATTCAATGTTGGCAAATAATATTGCAGTTTTTATTGGAAATGCATCATATTCAATTTATATCTTTCATTGGATGTTTATTATTATTTCAAGAATTAAAGTGATTGAAAGTCAAAAAAGTAAGTTTTTTAATGAATTTCATGATTCTGATTGGTTTTTGCATTATTTTTTGTCAAAAAAGATGAATTATTTTTGGATCAGATTGTGAGTAGTGTTTTTTTAGAAATTAGCATCAGAGTTCCCACGGCCAGTGTCTCCAAAGTTACACTTTTTTTGGAACGCGTTACGTTCCGTTCCATTTTTTACAAATCCGTTCCGTTCCTAAATCCATCCGTTCCCGTTCCGTTCTGGAACGGGAACGGAACGGAAGAACTGGCGTTCCGGAACGGAACGGTGGAGACACTGCTCACGGCAGAAATGTCGAAATTTCGATTTCGACAATTCTGCCTTTTTGGAATCGAAATTTCGTTCAAAAAGAAGGAAAGTGGGTTGCGCGCAAGCTGCAGCAAAAAGCCACTCTTTTTGAAAGAAAGAAGTCACAAGAGAGAGAGGCTTTTTTATTGCAGGTTGCGCGCAACCCACTTGCTTTTTTTATTTGAACGAAATTTCGATTTCAAAAAGGCAGAATTGTCGAAATCGAAATTTCGGTTTTTTAAATTTCGACATCTTAAATATTTCGATATTTCTATTTCGGTCTTATAATCCATAAGAAAAAATAAGACAAAATATTATTTTACATATCAAATAATATTTTGAAGAAACTTGTTTGATATGTAAAAAACAGGGTTGTGCGATACCGATATATCGTATCGAATATCGGTATCGAATCAATTTTTGGAAGTATCGAATATCGGTATCGTTTGTGAAAATATCGGTATCGCACAACCCTGGTAAAAAATTATTTTAAATTCTTCGAATTTCGACAGTTTTTTACAAGCTCCTTTTTAAAATTAATGTAACTCATTTTTTATTAAATAAAACCCTTTTTAAGCTCATATTTTAATCCTTGCTATATCATTTATTTATGGAATTTTTGCACATAAATTTATTGAAAAACCTATTATAAAAGCAAAATTGCAACCAAAATATTTTTTAATTTATGTAATATTTGCATGGATCCTTATTTTATGGACTGGATATTATAATAGTATTGGAAAAGAAAATTTCAAAGATTTTACGAATGAAATTTATTACAATAAATCTCGATTAATTATAAATCCAACAGAATGGAATAAAATTGCAGGAAAAATTGACCCAGAAATTTCTGCAGAATTGGCACTTTTATCTATAAAAAAAGCTTGTTCCGAACATCGAAATAATTATTTTGAAACTTTAAAATCAAATCCAAAATATCCACCATCAATTAATGACACGGATATTTGGAGTGGAAATGTATCTGGAAATGGAAATTTATCAATTTTAGTTATTGGAAATTCTTTTGCTGAATGTTCAATTCCTGCAATTGAAATGGCTTTAAATGGACAATATTCTATAATAAATTATGTTGCAAATGCAGCTGCAGTTCCATTTGAAGGATTTAAATTTTCAAAGTCATGGTACATTTTTAAGGATGTTGTAAAACATTTTAAAGCAGATATAATATTTGTAATTTTTGCACATTATGGTTTCGATGAAGCACCAACAATCGAACCAACTGAAAATGATATACAAACACAAAAGGTTCAACAAATGATTAATTTTTTATCAGAAAATTCAAAGGCAATTTTTATTAGCAAAAATTCATTTCAAAACGAAAATTTTGAAGGAAAAAATTTTGCTGAACAAATGTACGATTTTGGTTGGTCCAAAAAATATATGGTTAAACAAAAGGTCAGGATTAAAGAAATCGAAATCGAAATCAAAATCGAAATCGAAATCAAAATCGAAATCGAAATCAAAATCGAAATCGAAATCGAAATCAAAATCAAAATCGAAATCGAAATCGAAATCAAAATCGAAATCGAAATCGAAATCGAAATTGAAATCGAAATCGAAATCGAAATCGAAATCGAAATCGAAATCGAAATCGAAATCGAAATCGAAATCGAAATCGAAATCGAAATCGAAATCGAAATTGAAATCGAAATTGAAATCGAAAATCGAACTCGATTAAAATGCCTGTTTAAAATGCCATATATTTTTTAGGATATCGAGAACATCCAATCTGTTTCAGCAAGACGTTGGAAAGTAATAAAATGTCAGAATTGTATTTATTTAAATATGTTAGAAACTTTTTGCAATAATGGTTGGTGTTCTCCAATTGATGAAACTGGAAAGGTTCCACTTTTACGAGATAATGGACATTTAACAGTTTTTGGAGCATATAAACTATCAATAACGATTAAAAAAGAAGTTAAACAAATGTACAAATTTGTTGAAGAAAATTGAAATGATTAAATAACGTTTTATATTTCATGTAAAGTTCAAAACGCTTTAAAAAATTAAAATAAACTGCTATTTATTCTTTATGGTTATTTCTGTTATTCAATATTTAATTGCAAAGAAACAATTCAATCCGTTTCATATTCAGTTCTTCCTGCATAAAAACTTCTACAACGCGTTACCATGCATATAATTAATTAATGCGAGTGTTCGTCATCGGGCAGGGTTTTAAGATGGGAAGGGGAAAGATTATGTCTTGGCACATCAAAATTGTGATGAAAAATCGAATTAACACTAGACGAAGTATGACTTTTTTGAGCTTTTGTTAAGTCGTTCCTTAATTTTGCGAACATTGTTGTTCTGTTGTCACGTGCGAAAGGTAATGGTTTGTTATTTTTTGGTTCTAATAGCGAGTCATCATAACAATTTGCGGGATTTGAAGTTAAGAAATAAGCATGATAAGCAGCACCGATTGCCACAACTTCATCAGGATGTTTTCTGCATAAATGATTTGCTTGAGGAAATAGTGACATTAGCAATTCTTTAGTCATAGGCATTCGACATCCTCCTCCAACTTGTAAAACATGTTTGATTTGATCATTTTTATAATTAGCACTCTGTAATGTAGAGTTTATAATATTTTTTATTCTTGTGCATAATGATTCTGGAAGCTTCTCAAAAATTTCTTGCGTTATGTATATTAAACCATTTTTTGTTGCCACAATATCTTCAACATCAAGCCTAAAAAACAGTTTTAAACACTTGTAATAGGAATAGCACGTGAAATTTTTGAACTTCGATTTGGTAGTACGTGAGATATTTTATCATTAAACACTCTTATTATGTATATTATAGATAATTAGCTGTTGTAATTTTTCACCTTGGAATTACAAGAAAGAGTAAAATGTTTTTTTTTATAGCGAAGCCCAAATTTTAGACGGTTCGTTTGTAACAAAATATTACCAGCTTGTTGAAAATGTTGATAAAGTTTCCTATATTTTTTGACATTCTAACAGAAGCTTATATTTCTTTTTCTCCAGATCTCTTATATGATAATCACTTTTCAATTTATTACTAAAGTAATCAATCAAAATGTTATCAAAATCTCTTCCACCAAGATTACAGTCAAATGAATATTTTCAAAACAATTTCACTAATAATTTTGAATTCATTTTTTTGGACTTCGTAAATGCATACATCCAAAGTACCTCCACCAAGATCTAACAATAAGACTACGGAATTTTCTAATATTGGGCATTCAGAAAAATATGACAAAATAGCTGCAATTGGTTCTGGTATTATCCTAATATTTTTCCAGCCAGCTGTTACTGCTGCCATATACGTTGATCTAATTTGAGCTTCTGTGAATACATTTGGAACGGTTATTACAACATCATTTAATTGAGCATTTTGAAATTCTTGAGATTTTTGTTTAATATGTTTAAGTAAGACTGTCGCAATTTCTTCAGCAGTTTTCTTTATCACTTTATCTTTAGCTTCAAGTTTTAAAACCGGTCCATTGTTTGAATTTAAAATTGTGAAAGGCCAATTTCGGTCAACATTTATTTCATTAAAATTTTTCCCAATAATTCTTTTAGCATCAAACACAGTTGCACTTGCATGATACCGTAATCTTTCAATAACAAGTTGACCACATTTTTCTTTTTCTTCATCAAATGCTACATATGATGGTAAAAGCCTTTGACCATTTGTATCTAATGCAACAGTTTCAATTCCAAATCTTCGATTTACTGCAGCACAACATCTTGTTGTCCCCAAATCAATTCCAACAACATCATTATTGCCGTCGCGGCTTATAATTACATCGTACGGAATAAAAAATTTAGTAAAAATTTTTCTGTTTTCTATTTTTTTCTTCAAGTTTCCATCAGAAAATATCGTAGAACATTCATAATCGTAAATATTACTTTCATTAATAGAAAAAGTGAAACTGTATGAAAGCTGCACAGGAAGTGTCAAAATTTCGTCAATTCCATTTTGAGAAATCTGTAAAATGAATATTGTCAAAACAATTATTTATTGAAAAACAGAAAAAGGATATACAAAAAAAGTATAAAATAAATGATTTTAGATTTTTTAACAATTTTTTATCTGAAGAAATCAAAATTAAGTTACAACAAATAAAATTTTCAAAAGTCATTTTTCTTGGAGTACTCTTTATATTATGTGATGGACATTTTTACAATTGTCACATTGGAATGACTTCCTCGATTTTTTTGTAAGTTTTGGCGATGTGCCCCTGACTACTTTTGACATCATCTTTGTTAAACAACAATTTTCGAAAAAGCTCTTTGTTACAAAGTTCAAAAAAGTTTTGCATTTGAATGTCCGTTTTTTCACCTATTTTGGTCGGTGAAATTTGAACGGAGTCTCATATTAAAAAAGCTTTCTTCCATCTATTTGAACTGTTTTTTCTGATCTCAATTTGTAAAAACCAATAATAGAAGTTTAACATATTGTGAAAAGTGTTAAAAACCTTATTTGATGCTTAATTCCATCATGAAACAAATAAGTCTTAGACTGAAGTCTTAGATTTTGACTATTGAATCATTTATGAGACTGACATTTCAAAAATATATTTTTGACATTTTGGCCAGATGCAGTAATGTATCATGAGATGGAACTTACAGTGCATAAATCTTTTATACCGTTCATTAATATTGTTTTTGTTAGTGGCAATGGTGTATTAATAATAAAAGACATAACTGGATCTTGCCCCACTTTTATAATGATTGTTTTATCAAGCACAGTAGATGCATTATATACCATAACATTTGGATCTTCACCCAAGATTCGGGCTTTTAATAGAGCAGCTTTTTGCCACATTTCAGCTGTATGTCGATAAGAAAAACATTGACATTTTGGGAATATTTTTCTTACGCAGTTTTTATCAAAAGTTTTGGCAGAAAATTCATTGTAAAAAATGACATTTGGAATAAGATTATTTTGATGTAAAACGTAATCAAAATCTTCATCATCAAAAACAAAATCTCGAGCTACACATGAAACCAGTTGTGCTTTATGATTTGATTTCTGCCAAATATGGCACCGTGTTTCCTCAAAAATCCATATTATGTCGAAATTTTTTGGTTCATAATTTGTTTGAGATATTGCTCCAAAATATAATGCAGTTTTTTGATCAATAATTTCAACTTTTGTAAAACCAACTTTAATACCAGTTTCAATAAATATTTTTCTTATTTCTCTATCAAAAGTTGATTTCAAACAAAGGCAAGCACAACCATATTTGTTACCAGCTTTTAAACCGGGAAGAGAAGCAAACATATGCGTCGCATTTTTCTCGTCGTGTACTAAAATTTTTAAATCAGAATACAAATAATTGTTTTAAAAAGAGTTACTTTTGTTTGTTATAATATTTAAGGATTTTTCTTTTTGTGTACTAAATATTGACACTAGCCCTTCATAGGGATCAATTCCAAAATGAAAAACCATTTGTGAACAGTTAGCAGAACTCGAAATAAGAAAATCAATGTCTTTTGCTCTGTTTAAAGCGTTATCAGTTGTTAGTTACTGCTAGCAATTAACATCCGCATCACAATAACCATTGTTAAACACAATTTGTTCCATAAAAATAAAAGTAAGAAATTCAGCTGAGTCTCGAGCTAGCAAATATGGGAATAACATAATTATAAGCAAAATGAATTGGTTTCACTAAATTACGTTTTTTTCGTTAAAAATAAGTATGTTAAACCATTAAACGTGAAAAACTGTTTAGCAACTTTGCAAAAAAATAAAAAATACTTTCTTCCTTCTCAAGGGATTAAAAAAAGTTTTTAAAGCTTTATTTGATACAAATACACACAATCATTTTAACTGTAAAATACTATATACATTTTTCTAATTTACAAAAAATAAAATAACAACTAAAAACAATATAAAACTAATCCAATTTGAATTTCCACTATTAGCTTGAGGCTTTTGAACGATTGTTGTATTTTCGATCATTGGTTCCATGGAAGTTGCAGATGCAGCAGCAGCAGCTCTGGCTTGATGGACAGGTCCTGACGCACTTATTTCATCAATTGAAGTTGGAGGAAGTGGTTGATCTTTGATATCTCCAGGTTTTGGTAATCGATATGTTTTAATATCCGAACACATTGTTGGCCATTTTGAAACTGCTCCAGTATCTAACGCTAAGCGTTCCATAGAAGCAAAAGATTTTCTCGTTAAATTTATCAATAAATCTGCAGTATCAAAATCACATTTATGTGCAATTGCAGGAACATCACAATGCAATGTACAAATTACATATTCGCAAGATTGTGAAAGGTATGCTTCAGCTTGTGAAGAATCACCATTTAAAGCTAATTGTTTAAAGTTTTGAAGCAAGGACAAAACTGCTTCATGTTGAGATGTACAACCTTTTAAACACTGTCGGGAAACTTCTTTATCAATTTGTGATAAGCATGGAAATTTTTGTTGAATTGCTGAAAATTTTTATTTATTAAAAGGAATTGATAAAAAAATTTTTATAAGAATTTTGGTAAACTGTTTTTGAAAAAAACGTTTTAAGATTCAAAAAAGACGCTACAGACAAAAAGGGAAAGTGGGTTCCACGAAAACGGCAGAAAAAAGGCCGTTCTTAAGATAAAAGAATTCGAAAAAATCGCTTTTTTGCTGCAGGTTGCGTGCAACGCACTTTCTTTTTTTTTGAATGGGGCTACAGTGAAAAATCTGAATTAAATTTTGAGAAAGCTTTCAGAATCGACTAAGATTTTATGTTTCTCGCAAAAATTGTCATAAATTATTTTTTAGTGATTCTTATCAACTTTTTTGAAATTTTGGAATCGAAAAAATTTCAAAAAGTTAAAAGATCAAAAAAGCATCCAGTTAATCTCATAATAATTAAAATCAAATGATTAATAAACGAGTTTAATGCTATTTTAATAAAAAGTAAAAAACAAACCCTGATAATTATAAACACAAAAATGATCAATAATTTCTGCGCTTCTTTGTAACAATTCTTGCATATACCCAGGTGAACATTTTGTGTAACAAAATTGAAAGCCATGATAAAGTCTAAAAAATTTAG